>JAXQQM020075921.1:0-134986 GCA_034641835.2 Pinus albicaulis | reverse complement strand
TTTTAATAATTTTGTGCAAAATAGCTACAAAATACAGACGTTCTGTAGCCGATCAGGCATTCCGCAGCTATTTTAGTGTTTAAACAGGTTACAGGTGTCATCTGAGGGAAATACGCATATGGTTGAATTCCATAACTCACCTACATCATTCCTTGCCCTCTACGAAGTCTGAGCAAAAATCAGCAAGTGGTTATGCACGTGGAGGAAACCAAAACTAAGAAGTAGAATTCTACAAGGACAAGGACTCTGCAGATGTCTTCAGAAAAGTACGAGTCCTCAACAGGAGTTCTAATTCAATTTTGATTGAAAAATACACCTATGCCTATTTCTACTCAATGAAAGTTATGTATTTTGCTTATAAGAATAACTCGATGAACCGAGAGACAGTTAGCTAGTTGATGTTTTGTTGTTAGTTTTCCAAGACTGTGATACTCTGTTTCTGAACTGTTTTCCTTTAATGAAAGAAGTACAACTTTGATGCATGATCTGAAGAAATTTTTAGGAGTTAAGGATTCGTGTGCCAATCTGATGGTAGAGGGCCCCTACTGTCCAAAAGGCTTTGTGCATATTTTTAGATAAGTTATTTTTAACTCTGTTTATTCTTAATCTAGGAAATTTTCTGAGCATCATGTTTTTATGTTTACTTACATCAAATATTATAGTCAATCCAGTTCTCATGAATTGTTCCAATATATCACTAACACGTGAATGAGATAGAGCTGTAGTACTTTGGAGGTTAATTGCACTTTAGTTCAGTTTTGTTCATTTTATTTCAAGTTTTATTAGTTAATTGTATTCTAGTCCTGTTAAATTAGACTTAAAGGCCCTCATTATTTTACAAATTTCTCTTGTTCTTAATCTCTTCTAACACATCATTATCATATGGACAATAATTAGTTATACCATTTTGAATTCTTGATTGTTCTGCAATTTCTCATAATTTTACAAACAGCCTTTTTCCAAAGCTATTCCAAGAGATATCTAACCCTTGAATGAGGCTTAATAGTAACATTTTGAGTTGCAAAGTGGGTTAATTCTAGTGTCATAAGTTATTTTAGCATAGGGTTCCTTACTATGTTGTAGATAATATTTTCTCAAAGTGTTCCAACAAATTTCTAATCATGGATAAGATTTTCTCTGTGATATTGTAAGTTGTTGTTTACTAAAGAGAACCTCATTACATCAAACTTATCCTTTTCTCAAGTTGTTCCAACATACCTCTAATGAAATGAATTGGAATGAGTTTAATGTTATGAGTTACTTTTCTTTTCAAGCTTTGTAATCTATGAATTAGCATTTTCTGTTCTTAGGTGCCATACATAGTTTAGAGTAGATTTTGTTATGTTTTAGTGTGACCAATAACTTCTCTTTGCCAACAATTTAGTTCTTTTCCTCTTAGCATAAAAACACAAAACCAAAAACACTAGAAAAACACTAAACACAATGAAGTAGGAAAGAGATACCTAGGCACATATAGTGCACTTCACTTCAACAGTTTACTAGCCCTGGTTGACAATTTATGACATCAATTTAGGAACACTAATTTGACTAAACATTATGGCGCCGTTGTTGGGGAAGTGTAACTAGGTAACCTTATTTCTTACATCCAAAAAAAAAAAACTTCAATCACCTACCACACCCACTATATCATGTGGTGCAGTAAGAGCCACACTTCCACATCATGAATTCATATTTTTGCAGGTAGAAGAAGAGGTGAAAAAGGAGGTTGAAGAAATGGATGGAGATGATGACAATGAGGAATATCCTTTTGGATTTCCCATTCAAGAAAATTATATCAACGTTCAAATGAAGAACATCCATCCATCTGTACTTCCTAACATCAAAGATATGAAACTAGAAGACCCAGAAACCTTGCTTTTTGAATTTGAAATAATTTGTAGATCTTATGGCTATTCATTGCAGATTCAAAAATTGAATTTGTTTCCGGAAACATTGAAGGATAGAGCTCTTATATGATTCATGACTTTAGGAAAAAATACTATAAGGACATGGGATGATATGAAAAGAGTATTTTTGGAAAAATATAAAGATTATTGCATGCACCATGACCTTAGAAATAAAGTCTTTAAGATGAACGAAAAAGAGGACGAAAGCCTAGAATATTTAGTAGAGAGATTTACTTATAATATCAAAAGATATAAATTGCATAATTTAGGATCAGATGCATTAAAAACTCTCCTACTAAATGCTATAAAGGATGAATGGATTGATCTTCTATCAATTGCCATTTCAAGAAATTTGTGAACTGTGCAAGAACATATCAAGAGGAAAAGAAAAGTGTGTAAGGTCCCCTCAAGATCCATTTATGGCAAAAGTAAGTAAGTCAGCATCAGGATTGGTAAGTCAAACTGAACCTAGCAATGTGCTAAACGTTCTTGCTAATTTAAATGAACAAACTGACATGCTAAGAATGCAAAACAAGCAGAAAGTTGCTTCATTTATATTTTTCCCTAAATGTAGAAAGAAACATGCTTTGCATGAATGTCCACGTGATAACATTAAAATGTGTAAAATTTGTGCAAGATCACACACTACTGAAGATTTCCCATCATTACCAGGGTTGAAGGAAATTTACGAGAAGGATAATGGAGAAAATAAAGCACAAGAGCAACTTTGTTATGTAGCTCCAAGAGGACTATGGCAGCCTCATCAACCCAATATGATGTAATATCCTTATGCACAGTTTCAAGGTTATGCACAACAACCTCAGGGTAATTGGAAAACACCCTTGCCTTGGCAACCTTGGGCATCTGAATCCCAACCTCAAAACCAATCTTGGCAACAAAGTTGGCAAAGGCCCTACAAAGGAAATCCACTATCTCCTCAATCTTTCCCTCTCTATCCTCAATACCATGATAAATGGTATCCATACCATTTACCTCCACTACAACATCAATATCACCCTCATTTGACCTCAATTCAACCTTTCCCATTATCATCCACACAGGGACCCCAAAAATTCATTCCCACTCCACTACCTCCACAACCATTTAATATCCCCAACAATAAAACACCTCAATCAACTTACAATCTCGAGGTATTGAAAAATGATTCACCATCTATCATTGAAGAACAACAACAAGAAGAAGAAGACTCAGATACGGTCCAAGAATCATGGATGTCTATTGATAAAGAGAAGATATTGGAACCAGAGATTGAAAAGTCTCATGTATGCCTATCACCAATTTCTATGAATGAAGATCACATCTCCGAAGACTTGCATTTCATGATAGAGGAAAGACAAGGAAGACAAGATTACATTGAATCTTGGTTCAAGTCAGTCATCGGATCCCAATGCTCAATTATTCAATATCTTTTGACATCATCTAAATCAAGACAGTTGGCATCTCATATACATGTACATATCAAAGAGTATCTTTCAAACCTGCATATGAGTTTATCTATCATCTTGTTACAGACATGGTTCCATTGGAAGTATTCATATACTTGAACAAGATTTTATTTTTCAAGTAGAGTAGGACATAAAAAAAAAAGCCCTATTGTGAAAACTAGCTTGCTGGCGCAATTGGACATGAGATTTTCTTGAAAACCAGGCAACTGGCAAGCAAAGTTCACAATAAGTTCTGCAATTTCATGATGGTTTCAATATTTCATGGTTCTTCAAATCATTTTTGGTTCTATGCTCGAGTTGGATGATGTGGAATTCCTTAATGTCCACATTCCAACAGATCTTGTCCCATCGACCTCAACACTTTATCTGGGATCAAGATTAGAGATTATTTGGAGTGCCTTGGAGCTTGCATTCATCAATGGCAAGCCTCCTCGTTGATAACAATGGGAATACAACAATGTCTCTTGATTGTCAAATCTTGCAGGCGACTCGACTTCGACACATTCATTCATCCCTGTCAAGATGCACTGAGGTACCTTGACACTCATTTACATTATCGGTGAGTTGTCTCACATTGGTTAATGATTTTCATTATTGATCGGTAATCCAATGATTTCTTTCCATGCTCGACTTCGACACATTTATTCGCATGGTAAGAATTGTACCATGAATGTTGGCTTTGATGAAGACTAATGGTTTTATGGAATCAACAACAACTTGCAGTAGTACATTTTATTAGTTTCTTGTAGTAGCATGTTCATATTTTTTTCAATTCAACATCAGCTGTGGAAAGTGGCAGTTTCTGCAGCTATTGCTGTAGCAGCCTATTTTTGTTTTTTTGCAACTTTTTCCAGAGGAAGTTTTGGCGCAAATATTGCAAGAGATTGGAGCAGAAATAAAAAATTCTGAGCTTCTGGGTTTTCTTATAATATGATAAATTGAGTAATACACGGACATAATTTGAAAAAAAGCAATTTTTAAGGGCATTTCAGATGGGTTTTTAAGGTAGATTTTCATTTTTCAACATTATGGACAGATTAGGATAGATTTCAGTATTTTTGCACAGCAGCGCCTTTTCTTCATCAAAATGAAATTCTAAAAGAATTTGGCAGTAGAAAAGGTAAAAATACATAGTTTCCCTTTTGAATCACTCAATTCGGCCTTAAAATGAGTTCGTGGCGTACTTTTTTGTTGCAACATTGGGCAGAATGAAGGGTGAAATAGGGTAGAAATTGATTTTATCATAAATTTCAATCCGTGCATCCGTTGGTCCTAAATTTTTTATGGTAAATGCATTGAGGTAGGGTTAATAAACACAGAAAATTTCAGAAAACTTCAGTGTGTATTCTTCAAGAAATTGACCACTTTCACCTACAACAATTTCTCATTTTTCAGGAGATCCGTGCAACCAATGGCTAAGATTTTTCGTTGAAAGATGCATAATAATATTGGTAACAACCTCAAAAAAATTTCAGGGAAGTCTGATGTACCATTTGAGAGAAATTGCAAAATTCATTTCATTTTACAATTCCACTCCATCTCACTCCACTTTCACTCCATCTCACGCCACTTTCATTCCATTTCACAAGTCATATTCCACTTTCACTCCATTACATTTCACATCCATATTCCATAGCCATACTTCATTTCTTTTGACAGATTGCATGTTTCAGCCACATCTTATTCAGCAGTTCTAACACAATTTTACAGCCTACAAAGAGATGATGATTACAGGAAATTGAAGGATTATGTTTTAAAGACCAACATGCTAAAGAGGACCAAAGGAACAACATCAAGCACAACAATTAACAAGGTCAAAATTTTGAGGTAAATTGTGAAAATTATTTTAATAGAAAAAAGTTAAAACATGAAATAGATATAATGTGTATAATCATATGTTTCCTAAAACAACCTATCATTCGAATTGATTAACATATCTTGGCCATATCCCTTATCCAACATTCCATAATGATCCTCATTAAAACCTTGATTAATGACTAACAGTCATAATCACAAACGTAACCTACTAGTCCACATCTCCTTAAGATTGTATCATCCACTTATTTCACCACAATTTCATCATAAATTATCCATCAGATCCATAGCCACATCATTTTCCCTTATAGCTTAATTACCTCCATCCATTCACCTCCATTACACTTTGGAGCCAATCCATCTGTAAGTACAGAGTGGTAATTCTCAGGGTGAAGCATCATTCTACAACTAATCCATCTTCAGACACAGAGATATAGTTTCAAAAATAAAGCATTAGACTCTGTAGTCAATCTAGCTTCAAGCATAGAAAAGTAATTCTGAAACGAAGATAATCTGCACAGAGGAGAAATGTGGCTAATTTTCAGGACATAACCAATTGGAGTCAAGTATTTGAAAGGATATCCACAAGTCAAGGAGCTACTACAACAAGGAGGGAGGTTAAATTTTATAGAGAAATTTGATGGCTTCCATAAGGAGATTACAAAATCGTTTGCCAAATCTTTTGATGGAGCAAAAGAAGAAAAACTGACACTCCACTACAGGAGGAAGATGAAGAACCAATTTCTGAAAAGTTAATAGAGATTAGGGCCAAAAGAAAGGAAAAGACAACAAATGAGTATATTGATGAAGAAGATGAGAATCCACCAAAGTTAGGGAGAAGTTCTAGACTCAGAGGAATGATGAAAAAGACATTGGTTAAGGAAACAGGAATTATAAATGTTGAAGATGAAGAAACACAGAATGACACTAACCAGAAAAAGAAGCAGAAAGATAAGGTTGGATGTTCTAACAGAGGTTTCAGAGCACATGGAATAAGTTTTGATGAAATTGCATGAGGACATGCAATAGTTTTGCAGTGGGTGTATGTTGAGCCCTAGAATTTCCTTCTCTTTTACAAACCTTCACTTCATTTCATCATTATTTTATCACTTCATAAGCCTAAAATCAATGAAGAATGATTAGAATTGCTTAAAGGTTACATGAAATTGATTAACATATCGTATTTTCATGGTTTTTGCTGTTTTAATAATTTTGTGCAAAATAGCTACAGAATACAGACGTTCCGTAGCCGATCAGGTGTTCCGTAGCTATTTTAGTGTTTAAAAAGGTTACAGGTGTCTTCTAAGGGAAAGACACATATGGTTGAATTCCAAAACTCACCTACATCATTCCTTGCCCTCTATGAAATCTGAGCAAAAATCTGCAAGTGGTTATGCATGTGGAGGAAGCCAAAATTAAGAAGTAGACTTCTATAAGGACAAGGACTTTGTAGATGTTTTCAGCAAAGTACGAGTCCTCAACGGGAGTTCTAATTCAATTTTTATTGAAAAATAAACCTATGCCTATTTATACTCAATGACAGTTATGTATTTTTCTTATAAGAATAACTCGGTGAACCGAGAGACAGTTAGCTAATTGATGTTTTGTTGTTAGTTTTCCAAGACTGTGATACTCTGTTTCTAAAGTGTTTTCCTTTAATGAAAGAAGTACAACTTTGATGCATGATCTGAAGCAATTTTGAGGAGTTAAGGATTCGTGTGCCAATTTGATGGTAGAGGGCCCCTACTGTCCGAAAGGCTTTGTGCATATTTTTAGATAAGTGATTTTTAACTCTGTTTATTCTTAATCTAGGCAGTTTTATGAGCATCATGTTTTTATGTTTACTTACATCGAATATTACAGTCAATCCTATTCTCATGAATTGTTCCAATATATCACTAACACGTGAATGAGATAGAGCTGTAGTACTTCGGAGGTTAATTGCATTTTAGTTTAGTTCTGTTCATTGTATTTCAATTTTTATTAGTTAATTGTATTCTAGTCCTGTTAAATTAGACTTAAAGGCCCTCATTATTTTACAAACTACTCTTGTTCTTAATCTCTTCTAACACATCATTATCATATGGACAATAATTAGTTATACCATTTTGAATTCTTGACTGTTCTGCAATTTCTCATAATTTTACAAACAACCTTTTTCCAAAGTTATTCCAAGAGATCTCTAACCCTTGAATGAGGCTTAATAGTAACATTTTGAGTTTCAGAGTGGGTTAATTCTAGTGTCATAAGTTATTTTAGCACAGGGTTCCTTACTATGTTGCAGATAATCTTTTCTCAAAGTGTTCCAACAAATTTCTAATCATGGATAAGATTTTCTCTGTGATATTGTAAGTTGTTGTTTACTAAAGAGAACCTCATTACATCAAACTTATACTTTTCTCAAGTCGTTCCAACATACCTCTAATGAAATGAATTGGACTGAGTTTAATGTTATGAGTTACTTTTCTTGTCAAGCTTTGCAATCTGTGAATTAGCATTTTCTATTCTTAGGTGCCATACATAGTTTAGAGTAGATTTTGTTTTGTTTTAGTGTGACCAATAACTTCTCTTTGCCAACAATTTAGTTCTTTTCCTCTTAGCATAAAAACAAAAAACCAAAAACACTAGAAATACACTAAACACAAAAAAGTAGGAAAGAGATACCTAGGCACATATAGTGCACTTCACTTCAACAGTTTACTAGCCCTGGTTGACAATTTATGACATCAATTTAGGAACACTAAAATTGATTAAACAGTAGCTAAAGGGTACATGCAACTTTTGAAACAGGACATCCCTTTCTATTGGGATGAGATGGATCAACAATATTTTGATACACTCAAGACATTATTAGTCAATGCTCCTTTGTTACGTCCTCCAAATTATCATCGTGATTTTTCCCTCTACTTAGCTATTGCTTTTACTACAATTTCCATGGTTTTGGTACAAGACGATGACAACGGTCATGAACATGTCATTTATTACTTGTATTGCAACCTTCTCGATCCTAAAACGTGTTATGCTCATGTCGAGAAGTTAGCCCTAGCTTTAGTCTAGGCCTTCCAATGATTTCGTCATTATATCCTTTTACGTATGGTGACTGTGATTTCCGATTGCAACCCCATGACCTATATTTTGTCTCGAAAATTGCTGGGGGGAAAATACCTGAAGTGGATCGTTATCCTCCAAGATTTCGATTTGGAATTTACTACAGCCAAATAAAAGAAATCACTAGTTTTTTCCGATTTGATTTTTTCCATCCCTTCTGACTCCGCTCCGTCTCATTTTGAGGACCGTATTCCAGACAATACACTTTTTTTTGTTACCACCCTCGACCCCTGGTATGGTGATATCATCGTATATCTCCAAAATTACACATTCTGGTCTGAGTTGACAAAGGATGCCCGCCATTGTATCTGGCATCACTCACAACCTTATCGCATAGTCGGAGATACACTCTATCGCGTTGGAGTTGATTCCATACTCTGCCGATGTTTGACCCTTGAGGAAGCTGAGAAAGTGTTGAATGATTGTCACAGTGGTGAATATGGTGGTCACATGTCTGGTTACACTACAACAAAAAATATACTTCGTGCCAGTTATTTTTGGCCTTCCATTTTCAAAGACTGTATTTTCGCAGTTCGTAAATATCATGATTGCAAGATTTATCAACGCAAATTTCATGTGCCACCTATTCCTCTTCACCCTATCATTACTGTTGGTACCTTTGCCAAATGGGGCATCAATTTTATGATGTGTAACCCTCACTCGATTGGGGGGCATTCTTATTTCATCGTAGCCGAGGACTACTTCACCAAATGGGCCGAAGCAATGCATACACTTGCCACTGATGGTAAGACAACTGCTTAGTTCATATTCAATCATATTATTTCTAGGTTTGGTGTCCCTCAAACCATCGTTACCAATCATGGTTCCCATTTTCAGTATTATATGGTGGCAGAGTTGACTTCTAAGTTGCGTCTGTGTCACGACAGCTCAACGCCGTACTATCCTCAAGCCAATGGCCAGGTTGAAGCTGTGAACAAATTTCTTGTCGCAATGCTTTAGCGTACGATTGGGATCCACAAATAAAACTGACATCTCATGTTATTTTCGGCTCTTTGGGCATACCGAACCTTAGTGAAGAGTGCGACCGGATTCACCCCTTTTCATTTGGTTTATAGTCTAGAAGCTACTCTCCCGATTGAATGTGAAATACCTTCACTGAAGCTAGCTGTGGAATTATTTCCTAACACTTCACCAGAAGAAGAGTGTCTCCTTTACTTAGAGAGGTTAGATGAAACTCGTCACTTAGCTGCTTTGGTCATTGAAACAAAAAATAAGTGAGTCAAAGCTCATTTTGATCAATCAGTTTCCCCTCGTTCTTTCATTGAAGGAGATCTCGTTGTCGTGTATGACCAAGCTCATGATAAACTGGGAGCAGGTAAATTTAAACCTATGTGGAATGTGCGCTACATCGTTAAACGTGTGTTGCAAAATGGGGCCTATGAGCTAATTGACTACAAAGGCCATCCTCTTGAACAACCCAGAAATGAGTTGTATCTCAAAAAATATTATGCATGAGTCATTTATGCATACCAGGTGTACATAGGTGTTATTTTCATTTTTTTACTTGTTTTTGGGTCTGGTGTGCTTTGTGAGCGTTTTCCTACTTATTGGGTCTTGCTTATTATGCAGATTTCTATTACCCCTTAAGTTGGTTTCGCAGATGGTGCTTCTTGTAGTACAAAGAATTTGTCTTCGGCAGCCTGGGTAATTTATAATCCTGCTGGTGAGTTGATAGATCTACAAGGTATTTGTCTAGGAAGAACTACAAACAATTTCGCTGAATATAGTGCTATCATTGAGCTATTAACCGAGGAAATCAACCTCAGCATACACGCATTACTTGTAAATCTAGATTCACAGCTTGTTGTTCTACAACTCAATAATCATTTTTCGGTTAGAAATCCACACATTATGAGATTGTATTTACGTATTCTTTTGTTGGAAAGACATTTTGATTTCATTACTTATCAAAATATTCCTAGGCGAATGAACACATTAACTGATACAGTGGCTAACATTGTATTAGACAGACATTTTCATAATTTGTAAAAGCATCATCATATGTAAGAGATCCATGTAAGGAAATAGATGTATATATATATATATAGCATGTTTGCAACTGTGTGCATCATAATGTAAAAAAATATGTGTATGTTTCTATTACATCCCAAGACATCATGTCTCACGAAATATGCAGATAAAATAAACCTAGTTGTCTAATCAGCATGATGCTCATGATAACATGTCACGGCCCGTACTAGCCGCCTCAGCAAGCGATGGATTCGGATGGGCACCCCTACAGTATGTCTCTGATAGGCATTAGGAACATCATCAAAACGTGCATAATATGGGACTCCTTGGGTGATCCCCTCCAGGTTGTGCAGTATATCATCTTCCTCGTCGCCCTCGCCTTGAGGGTCGAAATCGCGAGGGATTCACCTCGCTATCGGTGACATACCAGCAGGTCTCTCTGGGCCAACATCTGCATCACATGGATTTAATGTCATAACATACATAAATAAACAAAAAAAATCATAATACTCATAAAACTTAAAAATTGAGTCTTACCCAAATCTTCATCCTAACCTTCTCCCTCCGGGAGTGGGAGGTCCAGGTCATCAGTGAAATATGTGCTAGAGTAAGGCCAATCCTCCACAACAATCAGTTGTCGACGAAGCCAATAAAAAAATTCCAACCTCCAAGACATCTGTTGGTCACCCCTTGCCCTTGGCATCAGTGCTGCCCATCGAGCCATTCGTGGTTCTCTCGCTAGTGGAGTCAAAACTATGACCTCCTATCGCTGAAAAATTGGTAATCGTTCCAAGAAGAACGATACTAGGATGGATCCATAACCAAATTATTTCGGTTTGGTCTTCTTGCATTTGGTTAATTGACGCTTCATGTTTATGGTCACAGCCTCTGCCCATTTGTAGATGGTCAGAGCCATGTAGTCCATAGCAAGAAGAAACTGTGTCTTTGTTGCTTCGTGCAGTGCTTGTGATCCTGCAGTCCATGTGATGGTATGTAATACCACATGTAGTGTCAAATCTAGGATAGTTTGTATATCAAATTTCCCACTACCAGATCCTTTCTGTGCTCTTTGAAATACCCTATCTATTACCATGGTCATGTTTTCCATGCAGGGCTGAGTGCCGGTTAGGAGTGGTGCTGCACCTCTCTGTGATAATCCTGTGATGAAGTACACGTCAGAAACATCAATCTCAAGTTCTTGATCCCGTAGGATGAACTTCTCTTGATTTTCGTCCCATATAATAATCAGATTTTGTAGCAATTCTAGTTGGGCTCGGATACATGGTGTTAGAAAGAATTTTTTCAAACCACAATTTCTGAGGGCTTCCATAACTCCCTCATTTTCCATGGCTAACTCATCTTCTTCACTATGTTCCCGTTCTTTCCATTCAATGACCATTTTTCTCTTTTCTACCCGCAAACACACACATATGAGTGGTATTAGTCAATATTCATCCTTAAATTTGTAAACAATTGGGACATTTTGTGTGTTTTTTTGCTCAAAATTGGTTTGCGCCATTGGTGCGACTGTTTCTAAAACAGTCGTGCCAATGGGCGTGCCCTAGTATTAAAAATTGGGCAGTTGGCAGTCCTAATTTTTACAATATCTCCCCCCAAATTCAAAATTGACAAATGCAGGAAGAAATAAATAGCTTAAAATCACAAGAGGGATCTCAGCTCTTACCTGGAGTTAACAGATTTGCGATTGATCTACTAGATTGGCCGCTATCATCGCCGCAAGATTGCACAGTAAAATGGGTAACTATTGCTCCACAAGAGGTAAAAAGTGAAAAGTAATTGTTTTTACTATTTTTGGCATTTTATAACTTTTTTACAACCCTAATTAGGTTTTAATACATGTTTTTTGATAATTTTACTGTTTTATTTTCGAAAAATGGGTTTTATACATGTCTCTTGTGCAACAACAGGTTTTCACGTGAAAATGATGAAGTAACGAGTTATATTCTATACTTTTTCGAACTCAGTAAAAACACGAAAAATTCACTACTGGAGTCATCTTTCAGCTCTTTTCTGACTCTCTAAAATTGAAAATATTTCCGAGACGCTTGTCGTTTTGAACTCATTAAATGGCTGCGAAATGATATCTACCCAGTATACGTTTACCCCTTTTTTGGGTTGGATGGATTATTTACGAAAAAGGAATACCTTAGCCTATCGCGACTAAGAGGTTCTCTCAGACACAATTTTCTACCTTTTCGGATCTGTGAGACTACCTAAGAAAGGGGACTGCTAGATTTTTATTTTATGCGTTCTTTTCAAACTCTCTAAACATGAAAAGATGTCAATTTCTTTGTAATATTCCTAATTAGCCCAAGCTAATAGGAATATTCCTTTTTGTTTTCATTTTCTTGTTACAAGAATAAAATTGTGAAGGAGGAAAATTAAACTCATTAAAAAGAAAAATAAATCAATGCCCATGTGAACAAGGCCAAATCTGGGCTGCTTTAATAAAACTCCCTCATGTGTGAAAAGGGATTGTGACAATTGATTGGGTCAACAGGACCAAATCTACAACATTTTCCAGATGCAATGTACCTAGATGAACAACGAAAATCTAGTTGGAGGCTTCCAATGTGAAAGGAGCTAAACCTTTGAGATGGTTTAGGGTTTTGCAAGGCTTTCATCCTATAAAAGAAAGAAGAGAGCAACATGAGAGGGGTTTTTGAACATATTATCTTGGAAGGATTTTTCTGTTTAGACACTTTTCATTCTATGGTTGTTTAGCTGAGAAGAGTGTGGTTTAGCACTAGGTGTTCTTGGTTGGGAATCCGACCTCTTTCCTTGAGAGGCCTCTTGGAAGATTCTTGCATTTCTTGGTCCACTATCAGGAATTTGGCTAAGATTATTCTTCCAACTACAACTCAAATCCTGTTTAGGGTTGGTTTTCCTTATGAGCAGCAATAAGTGGAGGCTATATCTATTTAGATCTAGACCATATTAGTGCCTTTTTTTAGTGGGAAAGCCTTCTATCCCATTGTAAAGAGTGTATTAGCAGTATTGAGCTTCAGATATACTACTTGGAATTAGGCCAAAGTCTACGTCAAGCCTACAACGCATTTTATCTCCCTGTACTTCGTTATTTTGCAAGTGAAGAGTTGCAGGGTGTTTGGAAACCATTTGGAGGAGAGATCTCTGGTGTAAAGGAGCTTCCCTTACACCATGGTGATCCATGGATTAGCCATATAATCCATGTATGTTTCAAATCTGATCTATTCATTGATCCATTTGCTTCAGAATTTCTGAATCATTTTTCAGATCTGCTACAGTAGATCTCAGATCTACTCTTTGTGCTTCATGTATTGCTGAAAACCCCAAGGGGGATGTAAAATAGAGACAGTCTAGTGTACAGATCTAATATAGATCTAATATTTTGTACAAAAATCTATCCTAGATGTGATTTATAATCTAGAGATACTATTTACTCATAAAAATAACGTTGTCAATGCTTTGCAGTGAAATATATTGTTGCAGCACCTTTTTTAGAGGGTTTTTATCCATAAAAGTCCCTTTCTTTCTCCTGTTCATTGATTGGGCTACACTGTAAATCTGATTTATCATTTTATAAGCTATTTTTAAGCTGTCATATTGGTCTACTACTATTTCTATCTAAAATTGCATTATTTTTTGGGCAGTGTTCTTGCATATTGCTGCAGTCCCTTCTTTGGGCAGTTTTCAAACCCTCCTAGGTGTGGGAGATCTGTTTAACCCACCTAGAGATATTTGTTTCTAATATCCTCTTGGATTTAGGTCTTAGATACTCAGATATAAGGAATCCAAGGGCTGATTTCAAGCGCTGTAGCAACCATTCCTGAAAAATGCGTTTTTCAGGCATGCCTTGATAGCAGTCCCATTTTGGGGATATTACAGTGGTATCAAAGCCTCTTTCTTGGCACAACCTGTGATTTTCTTTTGGAGAGCCAATATGTCCTTTCATGGGAAGAAAATACTGATGAAGAAATTTGGTTACACCGAAGACACAAAAGTGAAGGGTCCAAACCCTTCATCAGGAAGATTGATTAGGAAAGAGTTTTCTAAAAATCTGTTCCAAAATATGCATGAGCTGAAGAATGAAATCAGGGGAGTGAGGAATGAAAGAAAATCAGATATTCTAAAAAATTTTGCACATGAATAAATCCCCACTACTTCATATGATGTGTGTGAGCATTCAACCACACAATGTGTTCCACAACATTGTAGCATGCCTACTTTCCTGTCAAAGGAAGGAGGAAGAGGAGGAACACCAAAGGGGGAATCTCTTGGTGATTATCTCCAAGAATATGACTCTCACTCAGAGAGGTTCAAAGAGCATCTTAGTTTCCCAGAGTTCTGTCAAGTCAAAGAAGAAAGATCTAGTGCCTACAGTAGGAGGAAAGGGTAACTTCAACACACTTTGGGTATATTCTCACTACCTACTTTTGATGGACCACCTAAAGACTCAGCCAAGTCTTGGGTAAAGAAGCTTGACACATACTTGCAGTTGCATCAAGTTATAGAAGAAGAAGCCTTGAGAATATCAGTGCTGCATCTTCAAGGGAAATCTTATGCTTGGTGGCTGTTTGAATCCTCTTCCCTAAAGGGGATAAACATCTCTTCCTATGCAAGATTCACTAGGAAACTAGTGACACGATTTGATGAGAGACATTCTGAGACTTCTTTGGAAGAGAAAATCAAGCCCAAGAAATATGCTTCTTTGTATAAGTTGGAATATTCCATGGAGCCAACTCCAGTCCTAAACATTGTTAAGGGGGTTGAAGATTTGCTGCACAATTTTCTCGAAGAAAAATCCCCACTACAGTAAGATCTCTTTTCTCAAAGAGAAGACATGAGGGATTCTTCCTCACTAAGAGATCAAAAAAAAGGATCTCTTGATGATGAAGCATTCTCCAACCATGATGAGGAGGGAGAGGAAGAGCAGAGAAGATCCTCCAGTGCTGTGACAGTAGGAGGAGATCTATTTTTAGTTGGAGATGGAGATGAAGCAATGGCTTCCACTAGAGGAGTTCTTGCACCTTTGCAAGGATTTCTTAAGGATCTTCCATATGGAGGACATGAGCAGCATGTGTCTTTGCTAAAATACAATGAGACATAAAAAAGGAGGGATCACCTAGCTGATCCATTATCAGAAGATGGGGAAAATTATCCAATCAGAGGCACTCTTACACCACTAAGAGGGGTCTCCAAGTTTCAGAAGGCTTCCACACAAAAATCAGAGGTGAACTTGTGCTATGGAAGCAAGGGAATGTTGATCCCATCTGATAAGCATGGGAGAATGAACCATGAGGCATCATTGTATTGTGGAAAACCACCTAGGAGACCACCAGATTCAGATTTTGTGAGAGGTGTCCCACATCATGATGCTCCACTCATGAGTCCAAGGAGGATTGGAGCATTAGAATACAAGGGTACAGTGTTGGGAGACTTGGGTAAGCTCAAGGAGGAAGGAAATATTTTTCCCCTATCATCATCACCCACTTTCCTTTCTAATCCTGCGTTGTGGGAGGAGGAGAATGGAAGGATCAGCCTTCCAACACACACCTGTGGCATGGAGAATGCCAAGGAGAAGATCAGCAATATGACAGAAATTCTTGTGGATGTAACATCAGCGTTGTCATTGTTGAGCAGTGTAGATCCGTATTGGAAATCTCAACTGCTTGTAGAGTACTCCAAGGATCTTCACACATGTATGATACTTGATGACACGCTGCAAGGATAGGGCTACTTAGTCAAAGAAGGGTTCATCTATCATCATGGTAGGGTCTTCTTGTCTAGAGCTTCCAAGCTCAAGCATAAGATCTTACAAGGAGCACACAAAGAGTTATTTTCCAGCCATATGCAGTCAATGAAAATCTACACTCTAATAATGAGGAGCTTTGATTGGGAAGGCTTGAGAGGGGAACTACATCAAAAATTTCAAGAGTGCATGAGATATGTGGAGTTGCGATAGTGAAGGGACTCTATGCAAGAGTCATTTCAGCCATATCTTCCTTCTTTTGAAAGAGGAGAAATGTCCATGCACAACTCCATGTGTATGAGTGACTTGGATGGTAAATAATCTGTTCATGTAAAGCATGTTTATTTTTCTATTTGTACATGTTCTTTTACCATTTGTATGCACTCCATGACTCCTCAAAGGCGAAATGTATCATGTAAATGTCATAGAAATTGTTGGGCCACTAAGAATTCTGAATTTGGTCACTCCCTTGATGTGCAAAGGGAGATTTATTTTCATGATGGGTGCTTCCCAAAGGCACCAAATATATCTCATATTTTCTACAAGAGTGAGATGACTTGGGTAGAAAGTAAGTGGTGGGAAAACCACTTACCACATCTTGGTTTGATGTAGGCAAAGGATGCTCTGCGCTGGTTCCACATGTGGGACTATGATCCACCTCCATGTACACATATTTATGTTTGTTTGTACATTGTCTTGATCCCCTATATTGATGATGTACTTTTAATTTTCATGGGGATGAATGGAGGGAGGAGGGAAGGCATGCATGTGCCCTATGGCATGACTACACTTCCTATACTTTTTGTCTTATATTTCAGGGAGGGCATTGGGAAAACCATGGTTGTTTCTTGTGATTAATTGTTTCCTTATGGGAGGAGCTGTTTGCATCTCATGAGGACATTGTTGGGACAATTCATGGATGGATGGTTTGGTGATCACTTAGATTATGAGAGAAGCTTATACTTTGTTTGTGACACTAATGGAGGAGGAGATGAGTTGCAACACTCACCTTATTATTTTCTTGAGGACAAGAAACATTTTGGAGGGGAGGACTATAATGTTCCTAATTAGCCCAAGCTAATAGGAATATTCCTATTTGTTTTCATTTTCTTTTTACAAGAATAAAATTGTGAAGGAGGACAAATTCAACTCCTTAAAAAACAAAATAAATCAATGCCCATGTGAACAAGGCCAAATCTGGGCTGCTTTAATAAAAATTCCTCACGTGTGAAAAGGGATTGTGACAATTAACTAGGTCAACAGGACCAAATCTACAATGTTGTCCATATGCAATGTACCTAGATGACCAGTGAAGATCTAGTTGGAGGCTTCCAATGTGAAAGGAGCTAAACCTTTGAGATGGTTTAGGGTTTTGCAAGGATTTCATCCTATAAAATAAAGAGGAGAGAAGCATGAGAGCGGTAGTTGAACATATTATCTTGGAAGGATTTGTCTGTTTAGACACTTCTCATTCTCTGGTTGGTTAGCTAAGAATAGTGTTGTTTAGCACTGGGTGTTCCTGGTCGGGAATCCCACCTCTTTCCTTAAGAGGCCTCTTGGAAGAGTCTTGTATTTCTTGGTCCACTATCAGGCATTTGGCCAAGCTTCTTCTTCCAACTACAACTCATATCATTTTGATGGTTTGGTTGTCCTTGTGAGCAGCACCAAGCGGAGGCTATATCTATTCAAATCATTAGTGCCTCTTTTCAGTGGGAAATCCTTCTATCCCATTGGCAAGAGTGTATTAGCAGTCTTGAGCTTTAGATATACAACTTGGCCTCAGGTCAAAGTCTACATCAAGCCTATAGAATAGTTTATCTCCCTGTATTACATTATTTTGCAAGTGAAGAGTTGCAGGGTGTTTGGCAACCATTTGAAGGAGAGATCTCTGGTGTAAAGGAGCTTCCCTTGCACTGTGATGATCCATGGATTAGCCATATAATCCATGTATGTTTCAGATATGATATATTCATTGATCCATCTACTTCAGAATTTCTGAATCATTCTGCAGATCTGCTGCTGTAGATCTCAGATCTACTCTTTGTGCTTCATGTATTGCTGAAAACCCCAAGGGGGATGTAAAATAGAGACAATCTAGTGTACAGATCTGATATATATCTAATATTTTGTACACAGATCTATCCTATATCTAATTTGTAACCTAAAACTACTGTTTACTCATAAAAATAATGTTGTCAAGGCTTTGCAATGAAATATATTGTTGCAGCACCTTTTTTAGAGGGGTTTTCTCCATAAAAGTCTCTTTATTTCTCTTGTACATTGATTGGGCTACACTGTAAATCTGATTTATCATTGTATAAGATATTTTTAAGCTGTCATATTGGCCTAATACTACTGCTATCTAAAACTACATTATTTTTTGGGTAGTGTTCTTGCATATTGTTGCAGTCCCTTCTTTGGGCAGTTTTCAAGCCCTCCTAGGTGTGGGAGATCTGTTTAACCCACCTAGAGAGATTTGTTTCTGATTTTCTCTTGGATTTAGGTCTTAGATGCTTAGATATAAGGAATCCAAGGGCTAATTTCAAGACCTGTAGCAGCCATTCCTAAAAAATGCATTTTTCAGGCATCCCTTGCTAGCAGTCCCATTTTGGGGATATTACATTCTTCCTTTGTAAGACTCGTTAAAACCTGATGACATCGGACTTCATCATCATGAAATTATTTGAGTTCCTCCTTCCTAGGGCTCATAAAATGTACTAGGATGGATTTTTCTGAAGGACAAACTTATAGTGCAAGAATATGTTATCCCCTTCAAACTTGTTTTCAAAATTAATTGGGGTACTCGCTAGAAATGGTGGGGGAAAATGGAACCAGATTTTAGTTGTGTTGGCAGTATGTTTCTTTTAAAAATGGCACTTGTCTACATTTGTGTTGGGTTGGGGACATCTCATTTCGTCATTTTTGCCTCCATGGGTTTGGGTAATCTTTTTTGACCCCTCACTCGCTCTTTACCATGTCATCATGACCTCAGATCCTTTGATATCAAATACTGCCAAATACTCTGTCGTGTTGCGGATATGTTCAAGAGAAGTTTGCCTTTGCAGTTTTTCAACCTCCCTTTGATTCTTTGTTGGTCTTGATTCACAAATATCATATTCCTCTGTCTCATGTCGATGATGTGGGAAACATTATGGCCCTCCTTCGACCAGGTCACTTCTTGTAGACTTTAGCTCATTATCCAAGAATCTGATATAGAGACTCCCTTCCGATACCTTGGAGCCTGCATGCCTTAATGGCAATTTATTCGCATTCAACGCAAGGTCCACATCATTGGCCTTCGATCGACTGACTCTGTAGGTGTTCGACGCCAGATCACTGTTCACATTCCGTGGATTGTAACTTTCGTACCTTGACAGCCATTGTCATTATTGGTGGTTCCTCTCGCATCTATTAACAACTTTCATCATTGGCTGGTAATCAAAAAATTTTCTTGCATGTTTGACTTCAGCTCATACATTCACATGCTAGAAATTGTGCTTGTTCGGGTCGAGATGGAGCACAAGACCCTCAACTTTGTCTGATAAAATATAGGCTACTGGTTCTTTGTAGATTATCATGAGTTATTTCACAATTCTTTGACTGGATGGCTACGACCATACTGAAGTCTATTTATTCATTTTTACTACTGGATGGCTGCGCCCATACCTAGATCTCAGTTTTTATATATACTCTATTATGGATGGCTGTGCCCATGCCACATGTTCATGTATCAGATATATCAGTTGTATTTTTAATTGCAGGTTTTATGACAGTGGTGTTTGGTTTGAACACATTCTCATAAGGAATTTTTCCCCTCCCTCTCCCTCGGACTTCATGCTTTAGGGGGCATCTATTACATAGCATTTTGTCACTGTCCCTGCAATCCCCAACTTGCACATTGGAGGGTTGTTTCTGTGACCAATACGCAGTGTCATTCTTTGAAAATAACATCCTTGCATCCCTTTTGATGAAATCAACATTCTTCTTGTTAACATTTCCCTAAGCAGGGCTATAAAAATCCCTATTTTTTCCTTGGCGAGAGTAGCCCATTACCTCCTCACGCCGACCTAGAAATTTAACATTGATCCTGTGCCACTTGGCGCTCTGTGCTAGTTAGACACCCGCGCCAAGCTATTTATGATTTAAAAAAAAAAAATAGAGGCAGAGGTTCCATTCCAACCACCTCGGGGATGAGTCATTGGGAGTGGTTGAACTAAAACAACCACGAGCTTCCTCCTTTATTTTGTAGTTTCCACCTCCCTTGGAACACTCCTAAAGGATAGGCCTCCCTTCCACCTTTTTAGGGATCCCAACCTCCTCCTTTGCCTCTATATAAACAAGCCTTATCTCTTTATGAAAGCTAGCTGAACAAAGAGAATTATACAGCTAAAGTGCCGAACTTGAAGGACTGAGCTATAGCTGAATAATTGAGTTATTGAGAAGGTAGAATAAGGAGGAAATCCATCGAGAGGGCCTTATCCCATCCGAATTCCCCAACGAGATTTGAGACGTGCTTCACCCGAACCCCGCTGGAGGAGACTACGATGTCAGAGCATGGTTGTATCTCTTCCTTCTACCTAATAATATAAGTGACTATTGTCTAGTTCCCATATTGTATTTGTCTTTATCGAATGCAATATGCCTAGTCTTCTCTAACTGACTAGTATTTTTTGGATGAAATTAGTATGTGGTATGCGGTTATCATTTTCTGATCTCTGTGAAGGTGTCCAAGCATGATAAGCGAAGGGATTGTGACTTGCCGAATCAGGATCGAGAAGTTCTCATCACCACTACGATTTCCGACAACAACATTGGACCACAGGTAGGCCATCTTATCATGTCCATTTTCATTCAAATATCTAGGAACCTAAACTCTAGCATGATTCCTTGTTAATAGACCCACTCTAGGGCTAGAGGGATCGTCTCTATCCGCAGAGAGGATTTACCTACATAACAAACCCCTAGACCCATATCAATGACCAAGGTTCACAAAGGTGACATATGATAGGGAAGAGCCAGAATTATTGGCTCAACTATATCAAATGAAAACAAGATGAAGGGAGGACTACATCAAACTGATTGAAGAAGGATCTATTAGCTGGTGTAGTATTGAAAGTAAAGAGGTCAGCTCAAAGGCCTCTTGTGATGATTGGAATTAGGGTGGATACAAAATAAAAACTAGGTGTTAACCATAATCCATCAGATCAACTGGATTGGCACTGAGGTACGAGAATTCCCTACTTTCAGTTATATGGATTCAATTGATATTTTTATCAATACAATTTATGCAATAGTTCTTGAAGAACACACGATACCCCTACTGAATGTTTCTTTACAAGCAACACAGGAAAAATGGTGGGGATCCCACCATAATCATATTAGAGAATGGTAGGGGATCAATAAAACGATGAAATTCAGATTTGGACATTCATGGGAGTACCTACAGGATTTGGTGAAATATAGGGGGCCTCTGACCCTCGAAAATAGTTGCAAGAATGTAAGGCCAGATGGAACATGGAAGGAAATTTAAAATATTTATGGGTGCATGGATTTGTACACACTTTGGTAACCTTTCTGAAAGCATGGTATGTGAAAACAGAAACAAGGAGACAGACTGGTGATTTGTATTTCATGTAAGATTTATTTGTCAACATATTTTCGTTCTTAGATACAATGAAAGGATGAACAATGCTTTGCAGTGTAATATCCCAAAATCGGGACAGCTCAGCAAGCATGCACTAAAAACGCATTTCCAGCAACTTATGCTATAAAATTAAAAAATTAAATCTTGGATCATGTAGATCAGCCAATATACAACCTAAATCCAAGAATAGAGATGAAAAAAATAAAACTAGGTGGGTTAAACAGATCTCCCACACCTAGGATTTCCAAAATGAGTTAAAACCCCAAACACTTCAACACAAGGAATTCTGCATAAAAGTGACTGCACGATCTAAGAGAGGGTTTACACATATAATTGTAGAGAAAAATAGATCTGGAATTATACTATAAAATATGCTCAAAATAATGATATCTATTCTCCTTTATACAAAATACAAGAGAACCCGGCAAGGGTTTGTTGTCAAACACTCTGAATACAAATGGTGATTTTCAGAAAAATTGCTGAATAATCACTAAAAATAAAGAAAATGAGTGTACAAGGCTGTAATAATTAATATATAATGCAGATCTGAACAAGTTTCTTCCCCCATGGAAGAATCCATCCTCCAATCATAGGAAAACTCCCCGAAAAAGCCACAAGAGTCACTGCTAGAACTGCCTTGCAGAAATAACACAATTCATGAGTGGAATAATGCTAGAAGTGATGGTAATGTTTTTTCATACTACCAAAGATCTTATATCAGCCTAAGAATTCTCCAAACTGATCCTCCAATGGAAGGAAACCTCCCTCCTGTACAAAACCAATTCAGAAAATGGGTTTCTCAACCCTCCCCAGCAACACCCTGCAACTCAGCTCAACCTCCTGCAGAAACTGCGCTGAACCTATAGAATGAATCTTGGAACCAATTTCAGATATGAGGAATTATGGATCAGATCTCTCCCAATATTTACTCAAAGGGAAGAGAAGGGATTCCTTAACAGGAATCCCCTTAGTGCTGAGCAGCACCGGCAATCTCAACTAAACAGCTAAGAGAGAAAAAGTCTAAGTAGAAATGAAAATTTAATACATAAGCTAACCTCCAAATGGCTTCCATCCTCTTCCTTATAAACTAAGTGAGCCTTATCACCTTGGGTCCCACTCAATAGGATTTCCACCTTCACAAAAAAAATCTCCCTCCAAAACTGTGTTGTGCCTTCATTAGAGCCACTCCTCTAAACTGCACTGTTTGATTTGGTCAAGGTTGACCACTTCAACTTGCTTCAGCCCTTTTCACACCTAAGGGTCTTCAATCCAGCTCACATGTAGCTATATATGTTGAAACACATTCACATTGAGTTCTTTTATTTGCTGATCCACTCCTCCTACATTTATGTTGTTGACTTGGTCAAACTTGGCCTTGTCCACATGCAAAATATCCCTATTCACACATGAGAGTGTAAAATCCAACTGGAATTATGATCCCCTTTCACAACATAAGGGATTTTATCCTTATTTCTGTAATCCATGGGTCTCCTCACCCTTTTATTCATCTCCTAAGTGACAATGGAAAAATTCAATATTCTAATTTGCTGCATGCAAATTTTGGAATATTACAGTCCTCCCCTCCCAAATGTTGCTTGTCCTCAAGAAACTGCAAGGATAGGACTGAAGAGCATTGTCTTCTCCCCTGTATCAACCTCATAAGATAAAATCCTCTAAGGATCAAGGTGCTGCATCATAAATATATCTCCAAGTTGCCCCTCCCAAGTAAACAAGCTAGCTTTTGGTGAATACCCCAAATAGCTATCATTATGTGACAGTAAGATATCAATGGAGGCAACAATGGGTGGTCTAAATGCCTTCTTGAGGCATGTTTTCTGATATATATCGGGATCTACCATCCCCATGTGAATCTCCCATCCCCAATCTATCTTCCATACAAAATGAGTTGCCTCCCAACATGGAAACTCCTGAAAATCCTCCTCCACCTTGAGCTCCTGCAAAGTAGGTGGGTTGAAATTCTAAACATGGTAGAAAAAGTGACCTACCCCACACCGTCCTCCCCTCCAATTAAGATAAGTGCAGAGAATTTTCTGACCTTGGGCTGCAATAATGTTACTTTCAAATGGCAAGAAGGAAACTAGATCTCCAAAGATCCCTTTCCCAACACTGTGAATCAAGCTGGCCCAAGCCATATCATACATGATGGGTAAGAAATCACCACTATATGGCACCCCATCCATCTCATGGCCCTCCTCATAAATAAAAAAATATTTTGTTGTAGTGGCCATGTCTCTTCCCATGCTCCCCTTAGAACATGTAATGCACAAATTGTGGGGATGCTCCTCCCCTAAGAACACATCCACCCAATGTGTCCCTCCCCCAATCATGCTCCCCATAAAGACAATAACAACATCATCAAATGGGTTCATGACCAGCATCGAAATTAAAGAAAGAATGAAGGTTTCATGTGGTGCTAGAAGGTATGAGCAGTCTCCCAAGTGGTCACAGCGCAGGCTTCCCCACTGCAGCTTCATAAAATAGCCTGGAAGTTGTTTCTTGACAAATGGCTGGTTATGTAAGTCATCACATCCACTAGTAAATAGTAGATGGTTGAATGTATCAACTGAGCATACAAGGAGTAACCAAACACTTGCCCCAGACCATATAGTAGATGGTTGTCTCCATCACAATAGATGGCCAAATATGGTCCATGGAGCCTAAAGAAAAGCTTTCCCCTTTGTAGAGAAATGCACTACAAGGAAATGGTAAGAGCATGCAAATATTATGTTTAACAATCAATAAATGAAAAAACAGAATTCTTACCATGTACTGAAAGTAAGATGGTGACAGGATCCATAAATGAGCTCTCCATAGTGGTATGACATACTCCTATGAAGAGGAATAAACCATATGCTACATGCAGATCCCCCTCCTCATGCTTGGAAGTCCAAGTCAACAAGAACATACTGCAACAATATATGAATCCATCCACTACTCTATTAGTCTCACCTCCTCCATGTCCACCAAGTGCATCAAATGTGAAGTGATCCTGGGGACACTCCATCAACAATTTCTTGCTCCACAGTGATATCACTATTGGCCTATGCAAATAGGCTCCTGCCAACTTATAAATCAATTCTCTAACATTTTCTATGTCAAAGACTCCTCCCATAATGTTTCCATCTCCTCCTCTTGCAACATCATGCAAAATGTGAGAGAAAATTTTCCCTTGCGCTCTCTCAATCCTCCAAAGCAACAAAAGTATTTGCTGCCACCTCATACCTCCATCACACAAATCATATGGTGAAAAAGCAATGATTACCTCATCATAATGCATCCACACTCCTTACTGCTCCATGATGCAGGTACCCTGCCAAGTTCCTTCCGTCCTCGTACCCTTGGAAAAAGGATATGTCCCATGGTGGCCAAAATATTTCAAGAGCAGCCAATGCAGCCAAGCCTCCTGCTGCCCGGTGTCATATATTTGCAAGTAGCCTACTAGCTTCTTGCTCTACATCCACTCCCATTCCTCCCGATGTGAGTGCCTCCCATAATGTCAACCTTGGTACCCTTCCAAAGAAGTCTACCCTCCTTCCAAATCAGATTTTCCTTCTTGCACTCCACGGGATACTGAAATGCAAGTTGCAACTCCTTGGAGATCTCCTAGGAAAGATCTCACACCAATGATCTTCTTGAACCCATAAGGATCCAAGTGGACTGAAGGCAAAGCCTCCTCATTGCTACCTCTTGACAACATTGTAACCCTTCTTGTTAAGTCCCTATATTAATAGTGTAGCCCCTTAGTATGTTAGTGTAGCCCCCCTTATTGTTATTATTGTACCCTTGTAACCCCCATTTTGTTATTATTGTGCCCTTAAATTATTACTGTTAGGTCGGCTATGATTACATTGTAGCCCACTAGGATTACATTATGGCCCCATGGACTCATATATATAGAAAGGAGGTTTTTTAAATTGTATCCATCCAAGAATTTTTCATTTATGTAATGTATTGGAGGTTGCCCCCTCGAAGTGGCTCATTTATAAGGCGTTTATATCTCTTTTCTTCTCTTTTTGGAGCTGATTATAGAACATTTGGTATCAGAGCTTTGGATTCTAGGGTTTCGCTGCTCCAAACAGGTCATCGTGGAATTTTTGCTATAACGTTTTTTCTACGAAGTTTCAAAAGCTGAAATTTTTAGGGTGAGAAGCCAAAATCGTGAGGAAGCTTTTATAAAAATTTCAGAGCTTGGTTCGCAATATTTTCGGAGATATGATCTGTGGAAGTCAGGTCTTTTTTCAGGATCATAAACAGGTCATCGTGGAATTTGCGCTATAATTTTTTTTCTACGAAGGTTTAGAATCTGAAATTCATATGGTGCGAAGCTGAAATCCTGAGGAAAATTTTCAAAAAATTTCAGAGCTTGGTTCGTAACATTTTTGGAGATATGATCTGTGGAAGGTAGTGATTTTTAAGGCTCCTGAATTTCATCTCAAAGAGGTGATCGTGGGAAAAGTTCAATAACTCTCTCTCTGGGGATCAGATTGGAGTTCCGTAAATTTTTTTCGCAATTGCATGGAATTTAGTTTCTAGGCTATCAATTTCAGAGACAAAGGACATAACAGTGACACGTGGCAAGTCATACAAGTTCTCTCTACTGAACCAGTCCAAAATTAGGTCATTGTGGGAGATTGGACACAACTTTGTCTTGGAGAATCCAAATCAGGTCAGACCTGTGGCATTTGAAAGAAGCTTTAGAGGGCTACTACAGGGCTGAATTTCAGATATCTAATATTTTCAATCACAGAGATAATCCAATTTCAATATCGAGCTCCTCAAAAGCAAGAAAAAGGTGTGTATTGTTTTTTTTCCAAATTGCATAAGTCTTGTTTGAAGAATCAAGTTGAATTGATTCCAAGGGAATATTGGAGAATTTTTTTCAGTAATGCGTTCTATTATGCCTCCAAAAAATAATTCCATACCCATTAAGCCCTTAAAAAGCTATACTATGACGCATGAGGAGGAATAATTGAAATATGAGATATCAAAATTACGGTACCAAATGCAACAAATTTCGATCTTACGAAGAGCAACCGAAGATGAAATAGATGGTTTAAAAGCAGAAATAGAGGCTAAGTTGGATGGTTTGAAGGATCAAATAATAGCTAATATGGATGATAAATTAGTGGAATATCACAGCGAGCATTAACAACAAGTTCTCGAACTCTCAAAGGATAACCCAACTTTGGTGCAAAATCTAGTGAAACAACAGGAAGATCAACATCATATCGAAAGAATTTATGAAGCAGTCATAGAAACAAGAACTCAACAAGTATGATCAATTTTAGAGTATCTCAGCAAGTGGAAGAACTTTCCTGTAGAATATTTCACATGGGAGGATGAGAATTTTATACAGAAGCATCAAGAAATAATAAAGCGTTGAGGACAACACTTGTTGAAGGAGAGGGGCATGTTAAGTCCCTATATTAATAGTGTAGCCCCTTAGTATGTTAGTGTAGCCCCCCTTATTGTTATTATTGTACCCTTGTAACCCCCATTTTGTTATTATTGTGCCCTTAAATTATTATTGTTAGGTCGGCTAGGATTACATTGTGGCCCACTAGGATTACATTATGGCCCCATGGACTCATATATATAGAAAGGAGGTTTTGTAAATTGTATCCATCCAAGAATTGTTCATTTATGTAATGTATTGGAGGTTGTCCCCTCGAAGTGGCTCATTTCTAAGGCGTTTATATCTCTTTTCTTCTCTTTTTGGAGTTGGTTACACAACACTTCTCTACGGTGTTTTGGCTATCTCATGTCTCAAATCCCCGGTGAACATTTGATTCTGCATAAATTTGTTTGGAGAAAAGTTCACCCCATCCTCCAAGAATTCACACCCCAACCTCACATGTGGTGTGCATCCCATCAGTGGCCCATTAGGATGATGTTTCATCCCTTCCTTTATCAATTCAAGGTGGCACAACGCAGTGCTATTATGTGGTTCCAAATGAGAAACCTGCAATGATATACAATCCTCCACATGATTTGCTGAAATAATAGGAGATGAAAAGTTAGGCATAGCTTGATGAGATTTGGAAGTATCTTGCATGGCTGTAAGGGCTTCTCCCCCCAATAGGTTGTCCCCTCCAACTAAAGACGTTGAAGGCTAGTCCCCCATAGCTGTGATAGTGCTGGTACAAGTCCCCTCCACTGGTGGTGAGGGCTTCTTCTCTTCAGATTTTCCTTCACCAAATTCTTTGATCAACCTTTGAGTAAATTCAGCAAAATTAACCACTCTTGCATGGCTCAAATTTTTGAACCACCAAATCTTTGCTTCACCCTCTAGGTGTAGTTCTGCAATCTCTACAGCCTCATCCTCTACCACCGGATGTAGTAGGAAGAATGCTTCAAGTCTCATTGCCCAAACCCTTGCTGCAGATGACCCATCATAAGTAGACAATAAAAAATTATTGCCCTTGATGCTTCCTTGGCCACAAGGTCTTATTTCTTCCTCCAAATGAATGAACTGAGGAGAATCTAGAGTCTCCTTGAAGGCTCTAGGTTGGGATTTGTACCCAACAAGATATTCACTTAGAACCATGTGATCGAAGTGTCCTCCATCTTCCGAAAATTTATCCTTCCTCTCAAAAGGAAAGGATATGTCCCAATGCTCTGGAGCTCTCTACAACACTAGTCTTTTCTCCTGATTATAGGAAGTGCATTTCTCTTCCTGCTCTTGAAACTCTCTAGGAGTTCCACTGCTCCTTTTTTCTTCTTTTTGTTCAACCTCATCGGAGAGGTTATTATTGGGTCTGAAAAGTGATGAGATTAAACTCATTCTCTTCATCATTTTGGCCTTGATATTTCCTTTATAGCACTTTTTCTTGAATTCTAAAGGCTGAGCCAAAGATCTTGCTTTGATACCACTGTAATATCCCAAAATCGGGACAGCTCAGCAAGCATGCACTAAAAAAGAATTTCCAGCAACTTATGCTATAAAATAAAAAAATTAACTCTTGGAGCCTATAGATCAACAAATATATAACCTAAATCCAATAATAGAGATGAAAAAAATCAAACTAGGTGGGTTAAATAGATCTCCCACACCTAGGATTGCCAAAATGAGCTAAAACCCCAAACACTGCAACACAAGAAATTTTGCATAAAAGTGACTGCGTAGTCTAAGAGAGGGTGTATACATATAAATGGTAGAGAAAAATAGATCTGGAATTATATTAGACAATATGCTCAGAAGAATGAGATCTACTCTCCTTTATACAAAATACAAGAGAACCCGGCAAGGGTTTCTTGTCAAACACTCTGAATACAAATGGTGATTTTCCGAAAATTATAGAATAATCACTGAAACTAAATAACATGAGTGTGCAAGGCTGTAATAATTAATATATAATGCAGATATGAACAAGGTTCTTCCCCCATGGAAGAATCCATCCTCCAATCACAGGAAAACTCCCCGAAAAATCCACAAGAGTCACTGCTAGAACTGCATTGCAGAAATAACTGAATTCCTGAGTGGAATAAAAATAGAAGTGATGGTAATGTGTTGGCCTGCTACCAAATATCTGATATCAGCCTTGGAATGCTACAAATGTATCCTCCAATGGAAGGAAACCTCCCTCCTGTGCAAAACCAATTCAAAAAATGGGTTTCTCAACCCTCCCCAGCAACACCCTGCAACTCAGCTCAACCTCCTGCAAAAACTGCACTGAACCTGTAGACTGAAGCTTATCACCAATTCCATATATGAGTAATTATGGATCAGATCTCTCCCAAGATTTACTCAAAGGGAAGAGAAGGAATTCCTGAACATGAATCCCCTTAGTGCTGAGCAGCACCAACAATCTCAACTAAACCGCTAAGAGAGAAAAAGTCTAAGCAGACATGAAAATGTAATACATAAGCTGACCTCCAAATGGATACCATCCTCTTCCTTATAAACTAAGTGAGCCTTCTCAGGGTCCCACTCAATAGGGTTTCAACCTTCACACAAACAATCTCCCTCCAAAACTACATTGTGCCTTTATTAGAGCCACTCCTCTAAACTACGATGTTTGATTTGATCAAGGTTGACCACTTCAACTTGCTTTAGCCCTTTTCACACCTAAAGGTCTTCAATCCAGCTCACATGTAGCTATCTATGCTGAACCACATTCACATTGAGTTCTTTTATTTGGTGATCCACTCCTCCTACATTTAAGCTATTGACTTGGTCAAACTTGGCCTTGTCCACATGCAAAATATCCTTGTTCACACATGAGAGTGTAAAATCTAGCTGGCATTATGATCCCCTTTCACAAAATGAGGGATTTTATCCTTATTTCTATAATGCATGGGTCTCCTCACCCTTTTATTCATCTCCTAAGTGACAATGGAAAAATTCAATATTCCAATTTGCTGCATGCAAATTTTGGAATATTACATGCAGGCAATCAAGAAGATCCTTATTACAACTGGGAAGCTAATGCAAGGATGTATATATCATATCACTTTAGAGAACATATATTAATCAATATATCATGGAGTCATAGCCTCTCGACGGGTAGACAGAGAACTAGACAAGGATCCAGGTGAGGTTGTTCCAGTTGAAGATTCTTTTCCCGATGAAAATTTATTTGCAATTTCAGTAGTGGATCCATGGTATGCTGATTTATCTAATTGTTTGTCCACGGGAAAGACACCTCCATATTTTACTACAAAGGAGAAGAAAAGACTCATCAAGAAAAGTGCTAGATATTCATGGGTTAATGGAGATTTATTTTACATTGGTTATGATATGATTATTAGAAGATGTGTAAGAAATGATGAGATAATTGATATTTTAAAATCTTGTCATGATGAACCTTGTGGTGGAAATTTTGCAGCTAAAAGGATAGCATTCAATATCCTCAGTCTTGGCTACTATTGGCCATCAATTTTTAAGGATTCCAATAAGTATGTGAGAATTTATGACAGTTGCAAAAGAATGGGTAGACCAACTACTTCATATGAAATGCCACTTCAGCCTCAAGTACATTTAGAGCCATTTGAAAAATGGGCTCTAGATTTTGTAGGACCTATTAATCGACCTTCAAAGGCAAAAAATTACATCCTAGTATGTACTGACTACGTGACTAAATGGGCTGAAGCAAAAGCACTTGTTCAGGAAACTGAACAAACAGTGGTAAACTTCCTTTTTGAAGAAATTTTTGTAAGGTATGGAGTACCTAGGGAGATAGTAACAGACCAAGGTACTCATTTTACTTCAAGGCTGGTTCAATACATCACAGAAAAATATAAAATCAAGCACAGGAAAATTACACCTTACCATCGACAAGCCAATGGCCAGGTGGAATCTACAAATAAAAGTTTGGAAGGAATTATCACTAAAACAGTAGCAATGAACAGAAAGAACTGGGGGGAAAGCTCAAGGATGCTCTCTGGGATTACAGAATCACGTGGAAAGACACTACAGGATTTACACCATATCAGCTGGTGTATGGAAAAGAGGTAATGCTTCCTATTGAATTTAAGATACATACTTATTAAATGGTTGCATATTTAGGCATTGATCTTAATGAAGCACAAAAAGAGAGAATTATACAATTGAACCAGTTAGATGAAATGAGGCAGCAAGCAGAAGAAAGAACAATCCTAATGGAGAAACAAAGGAAGCAGTGGCATGATTCACACATAAAGAAGAAACAATTTAAAGAAGGTGACTGGGCTTTACTCTTTGACTCCAAATTCAAAGATCATAAAGCCAAGTTCACAACACATTGGATGGGCCCATATGAAATAGTTCACGTATTTGAAAATGGATCAGTCAAACTTACTAAAATTGATGGAGAAGGCAACACCTTTATTTTCAATGGACATAGGTTGAAACTCTATCATAAGCCCATCAACAAAGAAGATTTTATTCAAACGGTATCTCAACAAAAGGAGGTTGAGATATCACAGCCTTCAGCTGTGATATCTCTACCTTAGTCATTTCAATTTCTTAAAAAATAATAAAAATAATAATAATAAAAAATTGAAAAAAATAATAATAATAAAAATAATGGTTTAGATGTGAAAACCAGACTCTGGCACACTCTAAACCCAAATTATTACTAGAAAACCAATCATTTGGCTAGTAAGAATTCACTGTTCTAGTTATACCCATTTCTATATCACTCTGCCTATTTCTATATGTTTATTTACCACTGCCTATTTCTATACGAACACTTATGTTTTCATATTACTCATTCTTATTCCTACCCATACCTTTTTCATACACTCATCACCCATTCATGATAGACCTCTTCCAACAAAGTACCAATGGGTAGTGGCCTTATTAGATGCCCAATGAGAAGATCCGCCAATGGAAAACAGATGTTAAAATGTCTACCTTCAGTCAGTTTTATTCATTTTGACTGCCAAAAGTACAAAAAATGATCTTCCGACCCAAATCTTCTTATGAGTGTATCCGCCATGATTTCATTACCAACACGATTTGCATACTATGCTACCATGATTATGCTTCTGCAAATCACTATTATTCCTCTGTGTCTATGATTTTAACTATTTGGGACATGTCTTTTGACTCTGCAAACGAGCCCACGATCTCTGACAATAAAACCCTATTCCCCACGCCATCATCATAGCAATTTCATCCTATGATATCAGGAAAAATCAAGGTCGGGCACTGAGTTTTCATTTTATAAAACTCTTCATAAAGTCAGCTAATATTCGGGCTCTGAGTTTTTAAAATAGAAATGCCGAGATAATAGGTGTTGAAAAGGGGAGAAAATATAGCAGTCAGGGTTATCTAGAATCTTGACTTCCACCCAGAATTTGAAGAGCAGCTCAGACATTTCAAGAAGTCAGTTCAGAAAATTAAGGTCAGCTCAGTGGAACACAACAAGAAAGGTAACAAGTTGAAAAACCTTGCTTAATTTTTGTTTCATAGAATATCATCAAGAAGGGTTAAAATAGAGATTTTTTTTAAAATTACAAATAGAGCAGACCCTGAGAAATTTGATAGTTCAAAATACCATGAAGACTGTGTTAAAATTTTGAGGGAAAAACACTAGTTATCTTTTCTAGAGAAATTTAATGGAAACAATGAAGAAGTTACAAAACAGTTTGCATTTTCATTTAATGGAGAAAAAGCTTTGATAGGAAATTTCTCTTTTAGAATCTCAGAGGATACAATAGCTCAGTCATTAGACATTAGTCCAGAAGGGGAAAATTATTTCAAAACCAACCAATTTAGAGAAAAATCATGGACTTAGTTTATGTCTAGGTCAAGACTTTCTTCTATCAATTGGAAAAAGGGTGTTCCTAGAAGTTGGTTAATCCACCCATTGGATGAAATGGTATACATTCTCCAAAAATTTGTCACATGTGAAGGGTGTTACAACATAGTATACCTGTATCACATAAAAATCTTGCTGCACTTAAAGGGTCAATGCACTATTAGTTTGCCCTACTTTCTTTTACAGAGTTTGACTAAAATGTCAAAGACCATCCAGAAACAAAAGGGTAATGAAGATAGAAGCTTGTATCATTTTGGTTTGATCAAAATTTTAATTGAAATTGAATTTCAAAAGAGAGGAATAACATGGTAAGGATTTTTAATTGCCAATCAAATCAAAACCAAAGAAGATGAACTGGAGAAACAAGGAATCACAGAGTTTATGGTTGATGTTGATGAGGAAACCCTTGAATTTAAGTCAAGCATTGCTGTTGTTTCGAGGAAAATCACCCTAGAGGTTCATTGGGTTACAACCTCCACAGAGCAGGGGCATGCTACTTAAGAAGGACTCACACAACCATACATGTTCATGAAAACTAAATAGAGCAGATCGAGGAACTTACCCGTAGGTCCTACGGTTGAAGCAGATCCCGCGGGGTCCAAACCCCCAGCAACCGTCCTTCCTTCTTAACCTGAAAGACAAGAAGAAACAAGCACGAAGAACTGGTTGTACATCATATATATACTCTAAATGTTAGTGAAATCCATATGAAACATTAGATAAACCATCATAAATGCTTAAATAACAATATTCTCATATATGCAAGTGGACACTAACACGTATATTTCGGGAACAAGGCGGTTCTTCTGTATTATAAATAGCATGTAAAAAAATAACGAGTGGAGAGATCACCTGAATCCTTCCACGATCTTCGAGCAGACCGTCGTCCGGATCCGTCCCGCCCTTTCCTCGCTAAGATTCCTTCCGAACTGGTGCATACGAGATGACATATAGGAAGATGAGCATCTCCAGGAAACAAGGGTTTCCTGTAATGAACTCATGCGTATACCCGGAATTCGCACTTACAGGGAATACCCACCAGAGTATAATATCAATAATTTCTCTCTCTCCCTTAGGCCATGCACATGAGGGGCTTTTATACTCCCTCAAAGTAGTTTCAACAAGAAACGTTGGCCATGTGCCGGGGTGGCCGAACCACAAGAGTAACCATCAACCCAGCCCGAAGATAGGGAATTTTTATATATATTTTTAATGATTTTAATGGCATACGCGGAAAAGTGTCGTTGGACTCGCGTATACACGCGGAAAAGTCTGGGCATAATCGCGTATGGGGATTTTTACACTGTTTTTTAGTGAATTTGTCCAAGTCTGTAGGAATGGGTGCCCAAAGCCATAAAAGCAATCATGAATCATATGAAGGTGAGAAATGATGCTATACCAGATGCCCCCTAATATATGAGGTCAGAAGGGGTACATGATGGCCGAAATGTATTATGCACATAGAAAGAACTTCGCAAGGACAAGAGAGGACTTCACCAGATTTCAGCCTGCCAAAAACCAATGAAATAAAACAGAGAGTCAACTCATGCTGAGGCGGGCATACCCATGCTCAGTCAAAAATACATCATATAGAAAGTACCGAATAGATCCAACATGTATACAATTATAGCTGAACTGAAAGTACACAATGAATCATATGAGCATGGCCCGAAAATATAAGTCTGAATCAATGTCCAAGTATCACATATAGAAAGCTGATCAAAGATGGTGCAACTGGATGTCTGATCATATAAGTAACTGAATCTCCAAGTACCGAATCATAAGAGGTGGAACAAACGGTACAATCACGCAACTCGGGAGCCAACATATAGGATGCTACTGTACTGAACTGCAACATATAAGGGTGGACGGCATCACTGGAAGAAACTGAATGGACTGTCAAAAGTGAACCGAGAAATGATGATGCAACCCGAGGTCTTCACCGATCACTATGGCACAATTCTACACAATGGGAATAAATGAGCTGAAGTCGACCATGTGAGAAATCGTTGGATTACTGGTCAATGATGTATACCGTTAACCAACGCGAGACAACCCACCAATAATGAAAATGAGCATCAAGGTGCCCCAGTACAATCTAACAAGTGCGAATGAATGAGTTGAAGTCAAACACTTGAGAGAATCTACCAATCAGGAGGCAATGATGAATCCCCACTATCGATAGCGAAAAGTCTGCCACTAATGACTGAAAACCCTAAGATACTGACAAAAAGACTCTAGACCTTATTCCCAGAGAAATGAGTCGGATTCGATGGGAAAAGATTTGCTGGAAGGAAGGCATTAAGGCATCCCACATCATTCCAGCGTGAGTGTAACCCGCAGGCCAAGATTTGGAAGGAATCGGACGAAGTAGAGTGATGGAACCAAAACCGAAGTACATTTCCAACATGCACAAGATGAAGCTAGTGCACGGAAGAAACCCTCTGAACCAACCAATAATGAAAGTTGACACAGAGGCGAGAAATCCACCGATAGGGTCAAATGGAAATCAAGGTACTGCACGAATCCCAAGTGTGATAATGTGTGCTAAAATCGAACACAAGGGAAACCACTCAGTCAAAGATCCATAATGATGATCAAATGCTGAGCACAAGGTCACCTATCAATGATGGAAATAGGGCCAGGGTGCGGCTCTAGGTTTTCTCTCAAAGCAATGTGTCATAGTCGATAAGAGACAAACCCACCAAAAAGAAGTCAATGGGGACCTTCTCAAACCAGAACGAGCAGAAGACCAAAACATCTGATGTGATAGAACAAGATACTGACAAAACCGAGAAGGCCGACTAAATAATGAGTCAAGAGACACCGCAGAATGGCCGACTCTGGTTAGACTTCCCTTGAACAAAAGCACGACTCGTGATGACCATGGTAGTAAAAAGTGACACTTTATAAGTCTGTTATGCAGGAGGCAGAACAAACTCTCCATATGATTGGAAGAGATAACCAACCGGGGGAGGACTGACAAGTGAAACATGGTAAAGGCTAAACCTAGGTCGAAAACTAAAACCATCCCAAATGTAGGAAATATATATAAGTATATGTGCTTTGTTCAAGGGCGACAAACTGACTCTGTACTGCCATCAAAACAATGAAGATACATCATGTTCCCGCTCTTTTTGTTATATTTGATTTTTTTGTCTTTTTCATATAATAAGCCTGAAAAAGAATAAAAGAATGCTATGGTACAATGGATAGAACAAGTATCAAGAAAGCAGATGCACTAGTTCCTGGGATTGGAACAATCCTATGCTCAATGCAAGGTGGTGAAAACTGGTCAGTGATACTCAGAGGAACGTTCCATCCATGGGTACAAAGGTGTCAAGTCGTGATAGCTAAGTGCATGCAAGGTTAACTTGTACAAAAATTCAAGGTCAAAAGTTGGCTTAAACATCGAGTCCAAATGAAGCCGGCTAAAGGCTAGGATAAACAAGTAGCCAATATGCAATGCAGTAATACAACTCAACAACACCAGGGAGCCTCTAGGGTAATAGCCAGAAAAAATGATAGTGAGGAAGAAGAAGAATGAAGCTTCAACACGTAAGTCATGGCGGGACTAAAGAGGACTCCCGAGCCTACATAAAATGCAGCATGGGCAACAAGTGATAGCGAGGAACTAACTAGGAAGCCCATGTAAAGGAAGGCTCTACCACCAAGTCATGATTGAATAATCGGCGAGTGAAATGGGTGTAATAGTCATGACCTGATGGGATCGACCCTAAGGCAAGTGATCAGTATGGAGGCTAGTATGCAAGATGCAACGGAGAGTGATTTCCCTAACCTATATGCCAGTGAAGATCATATACCTGTCGTGACGAGTCGGTAATCATGGATCAAAAACCAGGAAAAATCTCAAAATCGTCAAAATGTACCTGAAAACATACCAAACTGGGCACTTCCAAGCATTCGAGTTATGCAGCTTAAGATAGATCGAAAAAATGAGCATAACAAATTTTTGTGAAAATTTTCAACTTTTTAGGCATAAATAGACAAATTACCTCATATTTGGTTCATTATTGCATTGCTGATTTGGAAAAAAGTGCTCTGGAGCAAAAAAATTCTTTCGTCAAATCAGGAACAACCGACCGTCGAATCGCACCAAATTTGTCAGGTAGGCTCCTCAATCATCCTTGCAAATCATTTTGTCCGTTTAGAAATTAAAATTTAGTGATTTTCACCATTAAAACCCTTGCTAAAAAACTCGGACTTGCGCATACGTGGGTTGGTAATAGGAAAGTCGCGTATACACGCGACTGTGCATAGAAAAAGTCGCGTATGCGCAGGTCCGAATCAAAAAATGTGTGGCTAATGCATGATTTATTGAATTTTGACAGGATGACAATCTCATGGAGAGAGCGTGAGCACAGCGCAATTGATCAAGAGGTCATGCAAGATCGAGCAGCGCAAAATATTCTTCGAAATTGCGGATTGTTCAAATTTTTCAAAATGCCAAATATGAAAAGCAATGTTCAGTTGCTAGAAATGCTCGTCAATTATTGGGAACCAGACCAAGACTGCTTCATTATTGATCAGATGCCAGTATGCGTTGAAGTGGAAGACATATATTTTATCACTGGACTCTCTCGGAGGGGAGAACCAGTAGACTTGCACGGGAAGCCCTTGGGAGGGCTAACCGTGGAAGATTATGTCCACGTGTATTGCATAGAGGGTTCTAAGAAAGTTGGAACTCAAATTGCGATTAAAGATTTGAGGTATTTGCACATGAAAATCCTCCTTTTCACCATTGGCAGAGTGGCAGGATCTGCCTCCCTACATCAGGCGTCCAGGACGCAAATGAGCATAGCAGTAGAATGCTTGACTCATGTGTATGATTGGTGCACAACCCTATTACTGAACATGAAGCAGCAGTTGACCTCAATCCGCCAAGTAAAGACCAAACACTTTGGGTACGGTACTATTTTGATGAAATTCTTCTTTGAGAAGATACCAGCATTGAGACCCAGAGTCATCTCTACCATCAGCAGCCCGAGAGACCCAATAATTGCCCGTTGGGAAGACATGATGAAGAGATTAGGGGGAAGTGAAGTTCCCCAGACCACTTGGGACGATGAGTTCTTTCTTTGGTGGGGAGAACAAATCATCGCTGTGGACAACTATCCCTATGCCGAGATGGACTTTCGTGGAGATCCAGATCTTGTTCTTCCACCATGCACAGCATGGGGTACAGTCGGTAAGTTTGCAAAAAAAAATTGACTTATATAATTTTTTGGATTTTTTCAAATATGTATAAAAAAATGAAAAAAAAACATGTTTTTGATTGGATTCATAATGAATGACAATGTAAACATGATCATGATACAGATATTGGACCAGTTCATCCTGAGGGTTTCCCGCGCCACAAGCATCACAGGGGCGAAGCATATACAGTGGATTCAGACAGGACTCTCCAGGCTGTGCAGAGGAACTTGGAGGGATTAACCCACCAAATACCTATGGCTGCCGTAGAAGACCTGCCGGAAGCCATCCAGAGACGGGTGGTAGGAGTGCCCCGAGACTGGGTACGATTATTCCGCCGAGTTGCCCCCGCGGTCACGTTCTATAGGAACACGACTTCTGGGCAGGGACCTCAGGAGTAGGCAGATATTATGTATTAGATGACTGTATATTCTTTTTGAGACTGAACATGATCGGGCATAAGCCCAAGTTTTGTAAAGTTTTTTGAACACTCTGATGATATATATACAGTGATATTTGATGTGATGTGATAAATGTATCAAAATGTATGATGTTTTTGATGATTAAATTTTATTGTATGGAATGATTAATATGCCAATCAAGTTCCTAATTAGCTAATGAGTCAGCCAACCAATTGTCAGCTCGAGGAATATGAATGAAAGTTAAAAATTGAAATGATCTTTGTAACAAACGTACCCTCAAAAACAATCGTAATAAAAATGGATCTCGAACCCGATAAGTACTGTTCAACTGCGACACCACCAGCTGAGAGTCCAAGAATACTACCAATGAATCAACACCCAAAGATATTTCCTCTGAGAGTAGATAAACAACTGCAGTGTATTCTGCTATATTATTGGAAGTAGGACCAATGCAGACCCCTCTTGATACTAACAGCTGACCGGAAGGATAATGAAGCACCCAAGCCGTGGAAGCTAAGTTCCGGGTGTGTCTACTAGCACCATCGGCGAAACCAAAATGACTCATGACATCCGACACAACCTGCCAAAGCAGATCAAAAACATCACCAACTCATCAAAGATCGAAAATCAACCAGATATGTACAAAGCAAAAAACTACTATATACAAAAGCAACATGCCAGGCCTGAAGCCTAGGCATAATACTTCTTCAAATAGAGCCCATTTTGGGGCTCCGGCAACTCGTTCCCTTCGAAATCTACCAAGGTATATGCTCATTTCTTAAGGACTTTTTTAACGATGAAGGGGCCATACCACATAGACTTAAAATTTCCTGCCCCTAGGGCATATTTTTCTTGGGCATAGACCAAAAAAAGGTCACCTTCCGAAAAAACCCTGGGTTTGACCGCCTTATCGTACTGGACTTTGACTCGGTTTTATGTGCTTCATTCATCGTGGCGGCATCACGACGCTGCTCATCGAGATGTTCCAGATGAAGGAGCCGTTCTTCAAGACTAGAAGTGTCAGGAAGAAGTTCAACAGCTAACTTAAGAGAAGGAATCTCGCATTCAATAGGAAATATGGATTCCACCCCGTGCACTAGCTGAAACGGAGTAAAGCCAGTTGCAGTTTTCACTGACGTCCTGTATGCCCAAAGTGCAGGATATAGCATAATATGCCAGTTGGATCTAGCTTTATCAATTTTCCTTTGAAGAATTGTCTTCAAGGATTTATTCACGACTTCCACTTGCCCATTGGCTTGAGGATAATATGGAGATGAATGCTCCTGCCGGAAACCCAATTTGAGAGCCAACTCAACCATCATACTATTCTGAAAATGACTGCCATGGTCAGTGACAATCTCTCTAGGTATACCAAAACGAGCGATAACTTGGTTGAAAAGGAACAAAGCTGCAGTCTCACCATCGTTCCCAAAAGTAGGCATAGCCTCGACCCACTTCGTAAAGTAGTCTACTACTACAATAATGTACTTGTGACCTTTTGCCGAAGGCGGGTTACAAGTAGTATAATCAATACCCCACTTTGTAAAGGGTCCGACAGTAACGACTGGAAAAAGTGGAGCTGGATGAGTGCGCATTTTTCGAGTATAAACCTGACACGGATGACACTTTTTGACCGATTCAATACAATATTTGAAAATCGAGGGCCAAAAGTATCCAGCACGCAAAATATTTTGGGCTGTAGCAAGCCCAGATAAATGACCCCCACAAGCTCCACTGTGAGAATCATTGAGCACAGCCTCAGCTTCTTCGAGAGTTAAGCAGCGTCTTAAGATTGAATCAACCCCTCGACGGTATAAAGCATCACCAATAATCAAATAATTCTTGGCCAAGTGACGCAGCTTACGACGCTCATCTTTCGAAAAAGTAGAGGGAAACTTCGCAGTCTGGAGATACACAATCATATCTCCATACCAAGGATCCTGTGAAGAGATAAGAAATAAATGTTCATCCGGAAAGGATTCATCATAAATCATCTCTTCTCCATAGGGCAACTCGGAGATCAATTCTACGAAAACTAATGATTTCTTGGATTTGGCAGACATAAACTCAATATCAAATTCCTGCAAAATCACAGTCCATCTATTGTATTTGCCCCCAATCACTCGCCTACTGAGGACAAATTGAAATGGATTGGCTGCTGCCAAAACATAAGTATTTCGAAGAATAATGTAATGCCGAAGTCACTGCACAGCATGAACTGCTGCTAAAGCTAACTTTTCTATCGGAGTGTACCAGAGTTCAGGTCCTTCCAAGCCTCGACTAAGGTAGTAAATAGCATGCTCTGCAAGAGCATCATCCTCCTGAACCAGAACCATACCAATAGTAGATTCTGCTGCTGCTAGATACAAAAGGGAATCTCTGCTATAATCAGGTGGACTCAATAAAGGAGCAAAGGTCAATGCTTTCTTCAAAGCATCGAATGAGCGTTGAGCATAGTCGTCCCAAAGAAAAGGAACTCCCTTCTTCAACAATCTCATAAATCCCTTTGTAACTTCAACATAATTTACGATAAATCTCCGAAGAAAATTAGACTTTCCTTGTAGACTTTGAAGCTGACGGATAGAGGACGGGGGAGGAAACCGAAGTATTGCCTCAAACTTGAAGGGATCTACCCTAATCCCTTCCCTAGACACAATGAATCCCAATAACCAACCAGATGTAACCGCGAAAACGCACTTGTTCGGATTCAATCTAATCTTATAGAACCGACATCTTTCAAATATTTTCCGGAGGTGACCAGGATGATCCATCCTCTTTCGAGAATGAGCAGCTAAATCATCTAAGTACGCCTCGATAATCTTTTTGATGTTGTGAAAGGCATATGACATGGCCCGCTGGAAGGTAGCCCCAGCATTTTTAAGACCAAAAGGCATCTTCTTGTATGCAAAAGTACCCCAGGGACAAATAAAGGCAGTCTTATGCTGATCTTCAGGACAGATAGTAATCTGATTATATCCGGAGAAACCGTCCATGAAGGAGAAAATCTCATTACCAGCACACTCGTCAATGATTTGATCGATAAATGGTGTGGGGTAATTATCTTTAGGACATGCTTTATTTAGGTCTCTGAAATCAATGCACACTCGAATCGTTCCTTGCTTTTTATCTACGGGAACGGGGTTTGAAACCCATTTAGTCAAAGGAACAGGGAAAATGAATCCCGCCTTAAGCAGCTTCTCAACTTCAGCTTTGATAGTTGCTGCCTTCCTAGGATTGACCGGACGAAGTTTTTGCCTCACCGGCTTAGCGTTTTCATACGTCTTGATCTCATGCTGGACAATAGATGGGTCTATTCCAAGCATTTCCTCATAAGACCAAGTGACTACATCCCTATACTCTTTAAAGAGCTCGGTGTAAATTTGAATCTCTTCACGGGAACATTCAGCTCCGACGAAGACATTCTCAATAATATTGGGATCCCTGGAAATGTTCATCGGGATAGTAGGAGAAATCACAACCATGTTCCCTTCAGCATAAACCTGTGTTGGTGCTAAAGGGTTCAAGACTGGGTGAACAGGACCAGGAGACTGAGGACTTGAAAAACTTGTTTCAACTTCGCTCAAGTCAGGTAAGAAGTAAGACCGATGATGCAAATCATTCCACAGTCTATCTATACCAATCATGGCTTCAAGGATGGCCTCTTCAGATGGAAGAGTGGTATCAAGGCAATCCTGGGTCGAAGAAGAACTAAGTATCCAAGCCGGAGCCACATCTCCATCCAACTCTTCCGGTGAAAGAGGAGCTGGAATGGATTCTGCAGAGTCAACAATAGACTAATAAGCAATCTCAGCTGCAGAAATCAAAAATTCCATTCCACCCACTTGACCGTCTGCTAATGTGGCGGTAGGGGAAGGCAAGGTCCAAGGGTCCGAAAAATAATGAGTTCCAAAGAAATCTCTTCGAAGAGGAGCCTTGGAGGATGAAATTGCATTAATATGAACCGTAGGAGGAGGAATATCGAAAGTACCCATCTAGGAAGAATACATTCCAACTCCTAAATTCTCAATAGGTGCCTTAGTATTATCCAACTTTGGAATAGATGAGTCAGTAGATGCATTCGGGTCTACAGGAGGACAGTCCAGTTGATCCACTGTAATAATCCTCCCTTCGTGAGGGAAACATATAATTCGAAATAATGAGGACGCAATGGCATCCATCTCATAAATCCAATTCCTCCCCAACAGAAGGTTGTAGTCCAAGGCTGCGTCTACTACCTCAACCTCTATATTAACGGTTTTGCCCCCAACACAGATGGGCAAAGCCGGGACAATACCATGGGGTCTGTGAGAATGACCATCGAACGCAGTAAGAACAGTGCTAGATGGAACAGCTTTGGGAGATCCAAGTGTCTTCCAGCATGCGAGAGACATCACGCATGTGGAAGCACCCTCATCAACAACTGTTCGAAAGATATTGCACTTCCGATACGACGATTTAATATGAAAAGCCATGTGATGAGGAAGTCTCTTCTTAAAATTAGTCATATCAAAAGTAATCAGAAGAGAATTTTTCGGATCAATAGCCCCAATGGCAGTGAGCAAAGCACTGCGCTGAGCCGGACAAGACTGGAGTACCTCTAAAGCTGACATAGCACAAGGGCTCTGTGTCTGATCTTCTACAATCGAGTAGTTCTGGGCAGCCCTCGCATTTGGATTAATCGTTGATCACTTAGAAGATGCTTTGGGCATCCAAGGCATAGACTCAATAGTAGGCTTCGTAATGTGAAGCGGCTCAGTAGCATCAGGAACATCCTTAGCTTTAGAAGACTCTTCTCCGCCATAATCACGGGATCTCGTAGCGATATCCGCGTGAGCACTCATCATGAAAATGTTCGATGGAATTTCCCCTTCCTGGGTGCCCCCAGAGGAAGCCCCAGGATTTTGGTTCGCGCCAACAACTAATTGTTGCCCTTGGGGAAAAGGGTTTGTTAACACAACCTGGGAACTAGAAGAACCCTGCTGGGCTAACAAGCGCTGCACATCCTGAATTTTAGGGAAAAGGTGCGTAAGATGGTCTCCAGCACACAGCTTGCATGGAAACTTCACTTTCTTCTTCTCCTTTGGACCCTCACCAACATGCTCGTTGGTTTTATTCGCATTACCCTTCTCGTTCTTTCCCTTCTTCTTGTTATTTCGTCCCTTCTTCTTCCCATCGGATTGTTGATTTCCTTTGGGATCAGAAGCTTGGACAACATTTATGGACAAAGACTGGGAAGGCGATGACTCAGCAGGCACAGCCTGACCAGAAGGAGCAGATTGTAAAGACAACTGCTGCAATTGAGTAAGCAGGTTGGCTGCACCACTATTGATCGATCCAATCAGTCTGTCACCATGAGGACCGGGCTTAGTTTTAGATAAATCTAATTTGGAGCAAGGAGCATTGGGAAAATATTTATGGAGGACCCCAGACTGGGAATAGATCAGTTCCAACTGCTGGGCCCTAAAAATGGCCTGCTCCTCGGAAAATACCCCAGAAAGGGATACATCTTTCGAAATATCTGACTGCAGGGATTTGAGAAACCATTCCAAAAGGAATTCTCCTGGAATATGAGCTTTAATAAGCCTCTTCCTTCTCCTCCATTCCTGAATGTGATCAGAAATGTGGGTTGCGTCGTCCTGCTTAAAATTGGCTAGGAGTTCAGTCCCAGCATCATATCGGACAGGCAACTGAAAATGGTTCAGAAATGTAACAGCCAGTTCTCCAAATGTAGAAAAACTGCCCCCAGTTAGCTCAATATACCATTTGGCGGCGTTTCCAGTTAGGGTGCGTTGAAATAATCTCAACCTAATCGAATCATCGATCAGGGAGTTCGAAGAACACCATAAATGGAAAGTAGTGATGTGGTCAGCCGGATCTTCTCCATTCTTACCTTCAAACTTTGGAATGTCTGAAGGAAGTTTGGTGGGAACTGGAGGCCACCCCGGACCATAACGAATCAGATCATTAGTCAACTTCGACAGATCTGGCAAGTTTAACGTTGCCAGAAAAGGTAAGCGAGGTGGAGCCTGAGGATTCCATCCTTGATGGGATGGATTCCCAACATTCTAAAAAGAATACCCTAGATTTGATGAGGCACCAGGTTGCCAGAAAGAATTCGTAGAAAAAGCAGAAGAACCTCCTCCCCACGCCGAGTTACCAAAGCCCAGACCAGTTCCCCCCGCTGAAGTATGAAATGAAGAGGAAAGCCCCTGATAGGGGTTCCAAGCATTAGACAGAGGAGAAAAGGTCTGATAAGCACTCGAAGAAGGGAAATAATTATTCCCTTCATGACCTGTGTAAAACTGATTCCCTACCCCCGCTGTAGTGAATATAGGGTTCCAACGTGTAAAAGTAGTCGAACTTTGCCCTCCAGACCAAGGGTTGAAACTCTGGGTCTGTGAAGTGAACGGAAAGGACCCTAAAGAATGATTCGAACTAGGAATATGTCCAGTTCCGAAGGGGAACCCTTGAAAAGAAGCTGATCCACTAGCCATGGAAGACATGGGTGTAGATCCAGCTGCAGCAGCGGAAAAGGAAAAAGAAGGAATCCCACTAGTGGGCATTCCGAAACAAAAGGGACCAGAATGAGAAGCGTGTGCTTGGGTGAAATCAGAGCCAAACACAGCAGCACTAGAAGCAATCAAAGATGAAGCAATAGTGCCTCCTCCTTCAACAGAAGCAGGAGTCTGAATGCCTGCAGCACTCACAGCAGAAGCCGCGTTCCCAGTCGTGGCCATCGAAAGGTATGAATGATAAGGAAGATCTTCCGGTCTCTCTGACTCAGGTCCGATGTATTGAACAACGAACGGATAATCAGGAGGAAGAGGAGATGGACCTGACACAGGAGGTTCAGGTACTTCTTCAATTTGAAAATCTTCTTCCTGAGGAAATAAAACTCGCGAGGTGAGCGGAACGCTCCTCTCGGAACCGACACCAGAATCAGCTATGAAACCTTCAGACCTTTGTGGAGGATCTCTCTCCACTGCGTCAGACGCCACAGGGTGGTAACCACCTGCTAAATCACTCCTACGCCTTCTCGAAGAAGGCTCTGGACTCTTGAGAGATAACCCCCGGATTCTCCTCGATCGACGAGGTGCTTGATCAGCCACTTTAGCAAATTTTAATTAGACTCAAAAAATATAAAGCTAAGCAAGCAGTCTGGGATAATTATAGCCCAGGCCTACTAGCGAAGGTATCAGAAAGAGTTACGCCGACCTCCTAACGACAGCCTTTGCCGGCTCAAGCACCCAAGATTCGCAAGGGCACCCCCCAGAAGTACTGCTGAAAGTGATGCGACGTCTGCCTCAGGTACCACGGGTATTCCCCGCCGTAGTCACCTATGTGGAACCTAGGAGTGGCAACTATGGGCACCAATCTGTATCAGAAGCCGGGCGGAACGGTCTTGAGGTCAGATTCAGCTAATCAGAGAGGGGGTATCCCTCTTCTCAGCCTTCACTTCCCCTCGCGCTTGACTCTCTGGAGGACTCACTTCCCCTCCACAGAGCAGGGCATGCTACTTAAGGACTCACACAACCATACATGTTCATGAAAAACTAAATAGAGCAGATCGAGGAACTTCCCGTAGGTCCTACGGTTGAAGCAGATCCCGCAAGGTCCAAACCCCCAGCAACCGTCCTTCCTTCTTAACCTGAAGGACAAGAAGAAACAAGCACGAAGAACTGGTTGTACAGCATATATCTACTCTAAATGTTAGTGAAATCCATATGAAACATTAGATAAACCATAATAAATGCTTAAATAACAATATTCTCATATATGCAAGTGGACACTAACATGTATATTTCGGGAACAAGATGGTTCTTCTGTATTATAAATAGCATGTACAGAAATAACGAGTGGAGAGATCACCTGAATCCTTCCACGATCTTTGAGCAGACCGTCGTCCGGATCCGTCCCGCCCTTGCCTCACTAAGATTCTTTCCAAACTGGTGCATACGAGATGACATATAGGGAGATGAGCATCTCCAGGAAACAAGGGTTTCCTGTAATGAACTGGGAAAGTGCAGGAGGCACGGGAATTCGCACTGATAGGAACAACAACATAGCATAACATTGTCACTTTCTCCTTGCACACACACATGAGGGGCTTTTATACTCCCTCAAAGTAGTTTCAACAGTTGGAAACAGTTGGCCACGTGCTAGAGTGGTTGAACTACCAGAGTAACCATCAACCTAGCCCGAAAATAGGGATTTTTTATATATATTTTTAATGATTTTAATGGCATACGCGGAAAATTACATGTGGACTCGCGTATACACGCGGAAAAGTCTGGGCATAACTGCGTATGGGGATTTTTACACTGTTTTTTATTGAATTTGGTCCAAGTCTGTAGGAATGGGTGCCCAAAGCCATAAAAGCAATCATGAATCATATGAAGGTGAGAAATGATGCTATAACACATGGAGAAGTTGTTAAATAAGGATTCCTCATTTTGTTGGGATGAATAATGCCAAAAGAGCTTTGAATTTCTTAAAGATAAGATGGTCATTGTGCCCATATTGGTTTTCCCAGACTAGATGAAGGTATTTCATGTACATGTCGACACCTCCAGCATTGTGATGGGAGCTATTTTAGCGTAGTCAGGAGTTGGGGAGATTGAACACCCTATTGCATTTCAAGTCAGAAGTTATCAATCATGGAGCTTAATTACTTGATCACGAAGAGGGAAGGATTGGCTATGGTCTACGAGTTGCAGAAATTCTACCATTATTTATTGGGAGGCCACTTCAAGATGTTTACTGACCATTCTACTCTAAAGAACATGGTCAATAAGCCTGTGTTGGGGGGGAAGATCTGCGGATGGTTGTTGTTATTTCAGGAGTATGACTTTGAAGTAATTGTGAAACCTAGAAGACTGAATGTTGGGCCAGACCTTCTCTTGCTCATTGAAAGTGGAGAAGAACCAACTAGCTTGGGAGATGGCTTCCCAGATGCGCAGATATTTTCTATAAATGTATTTGATGACCATTGTGTAGATATTATTCACTTATTGACCACTGGAAGTGTGCCCACAAAGTATACGCTGCAACAAAAGAAAGAGTTGGGGCAGCTGACTTTACTCTAATTGCCAGTCATCTGTACAAAATGGGTGCAGATTAAATCCAGCAGAGGTATGTGTTGAAATTTGAAAGACGGGATGTCTTATTTGAGGCTCATGGAGGGGTTATCGAAGGTCACTATGCAGGGAAAACCACTGTGCATAATATTCTATGAGCTAGTTTATGGTGGCCCATAATGCACAATGACGCACATGCATATTGCCACACTTGTGATGTATGCCAAAGAACGGGGAAACCGTCTTGCAGGGATGAGATGCCCTTGCACCCACATATGGTGTTATAAGATTTTAACAAATGGGCAATTTATTTTGTTGTACCTATTGGCCCTCCAGGAAAGAAGACATGTGCGCGCTACATAATCACTACGATGGATTATGTGACCAGATGGGCTAAAGCTAAGCTGGTGAAGGATTGTAGTGTAGACACGGTTACACTTCATTTTTTAGAACATATTGGCTCGGTTTGGATGCCCTAAGATTTTGATGATCGATCAAGGTACGAAATTTTTCAATGAAACTATTGAAGCTCTAACAGAAGAATTCCAGATTCATCATGAAAAGAGTACTCTGTATCACCCACAGGCGAATGGTGTGGTGGAAGATTTTAATAAGATATTGGAGACTGCACTCACTAAGATTTTCAATGCTAACTGAAATTATTGGGATGTGCACATACCTGCAGTTCTTTGGGGATATAGAACCATATGCAAGAAGTTGATAGGAAAGATATTGTTGCGAATTGTATATGGGCGAGAAGTTGTTATGCCAATGGAGTACATTGTTCCAAGTTTCGCATTGCAGCATTCACTAATATGGTAGAGTAGGATATTATGGAAGAACGATTGCCGCAGTTGGTCACGCTAGAAGAGGATTGAGTTATTGTAGGTTTCCATCAGCAGGTGCAAAAGGTGTACGAAAAGGCTTGGCATGACAGACACATTAGACAGAAGGTCTTTAAAGAAGAGGATCCAGTTTTAGTGTATGACAAAAATTTTGCGTGCCACCTAGGGAAGTTCAAAATGCATTGGCTCGGACCATATGTTGTCAAGGAAATTACCAATGGAGGTTCGGTACGCCTGACCACATTACATAGAGAAAACCTTCCTAGTTATGTCTATGGATGTTGATTGAAACCATATAAGGATAACCCTCTCCCTATGCGCACCAAGTGACTATATTACCGGAAATATGGATCTGCACAGCAAGGACGGTAGATTCGCAGACAGGTGCAATGCGTGCACAGTAGCTGCCCGAGGAGATTGACTAGGTCATAGAGGCCGTAGAATATAGCCGTTGGAACAGTAAATCTAGACAAGACAAGATTCCTACCATTTGGAGGAGTGGCTAAATTGAATTTAATAAAGAGATTATGCCATATTTGGAGTTGTTTTAGCATTTATGGGGACACATTAATGAACAGAAGATCGTTTAAGATGCGCCTATGCTATAAATATGATCGAAGGGGTCACATTAGTTCCCTTTTCTTTCTATTCTATTTCTATGAGTGGTGCTTTTTGCTATCCAAAGATTTTCCAAAATTTATATATGGCCTTGATCCACTCTTTGAGGAGGAGCTATGTCGCCAAGGTTTAATTCCACCAAGCATGACTACAACCAAGCCTACCCCTTCTAGGATACTAGCTAGAGAGACCCTTGCGTAGGCGGCTGAGACCCCTGTGCTGGCCCAAACTAAGAAGGGGCAGTCCTCGGGGTCCTGAATGTCGCCCCATAAGAAGACCCCAAAGCCGCACTTCACTATTGCAAAGCGCTAGAATAAGTCTATGGCAGACTCACTTGAAACTATCATGGAGGACGATGTTGTAGAGATTGTAGATCCCATCTCAGGGTTGCCTGCATATGTCATGCCACGCAAAGCATCTGTGAAGGTCCCGAAGGATCTTGATAAGGTGCGACCATATATCAATATGTTGCTGCTCCTCGAGAATGTACCTATGGAAGGCGATATGTTCACCAAAATTCTGTTGTTAAAGATGGAGGACTGGGACATGGCAGACCAAGAGAAATTCCAAGACCGCATGTCCACTATGTACTTAGAACTAGTCACCTATGATGGTGGGGTGATCAAGGTTGAGCTAAAACCCTGGGCGTTGGGTCTATAAAAATCACGATTGTTGAACCTATTACATATTATGCACTTCAAACGCAACCCAATTAATGACATCTGTGTGCACCATCTGCTCTCCCTGGTGCACGATGACTGTTTGGGTCTCAAAGAGCACATTACAATTGATGTTGATCTGATACATCTTATCATCAACCTGTATCATCAACCTGCCTAGTCAGGGGGCAGACCTTGTGGTGACCTTTGGAGGAAAAGACCAGGAGAAGAAAGTTGTCAACAAAGTCAAGAAATACTATAAGGTATCACGCAACACTCGTAGATTCCTTGTCAGTGAAATTAGTGGCCCCGCAGTGCAATTTGGCACGATCATCCTCGCCTGCAATATGATAAGGAAGTGTTGGCCAAAGGAAGTCCCAGCACGTGTAATTGCTTTAGCTAGAAATACGAGAAGGGTGTACAGTATAACGGGGCTCAGTACTTGTGCAGAAAGTTCCTTGAGAATGTGTGCGAGGCGCAGGAGGAGGGGAATTTTTTTACTATGTCTAGTTATTACTACTTATTGCACTCATCGGATGGTAGATGTCTTAAGATGTGCAATTCCCAAATATTGAACCAGACATGTACGAAGCCAGGCGCTACGCAACCCTTTGGAGTTCGACGATCCCAACCAGAGTCACGAAAAATAAGATTTTATGGGTGTTTTTTAGCTCTATTCTCTTCCAAGCCATTCATTCGAAGCCAAGGTTATCGCCCACCTTGTATGAACAGTATAAGTTGATTGCGGACTTCAAAGCTACATTTCATAATATTCATATCTACTCGAAGGGCATTGTAGAAGGTGTCTGGTATGACCTACCTTACTTGGTCACAAAGGATGACCCAGTGCGTGTCACAACAGAGTGGTTGTCTGCCTGGTTAGAGCCCCAAACCAGTGGGGGTGCCTCTTCATCCGTATTGAAGACTCCAACCAAGCCCAGAAATACCAAAGATACCGAGCAGAAGGGCAAGGATGCAGAAGCAGAACCTGAGTTGACAATGATAGGAAAAACAATAGACTTGGAGAAGGACATCGTAGAGAAGAATGGTGAAGGCACTAATGGTCCTGAGACACAGACTACTAAAGGCACCAAGCGTAGATCTCAGGCCATAGGGGGTCTGCACAAGAAGCGAAATGGATCCAAATTCACAAGCATAGAGGAACTCACTCTCACAGAGGACAACTTCACATAAATTGAGAACACAGTCAATTCGGCCATAGAGGATATATGGAACAACATGGAAGTGAAATATAAATCTATGCTCGAAGGATTATAGTTGGGTATCCAGCAGATCAAAATTCAAGCGAGCGTGAAGCAAGAAATCCAGCTAGAAACAAGCGTGATAACTTCTAGCCTGAAGAAGATGAGTTCCCAGCCACTCAGTATGGTGCTTCCATCTCCCAGGGATGGCCGCCTACTTCAGATCCCCGCGCGAGCCATCATACTTGAGTCACCTACCTTGCGTTCTTCCCTGAAAGCATGTCGCAAAATTAGCATCGACCTAGCGGTGCTTTTAGGAAGAAATATCCATGCTATCCAAAACATCATAGTGGATGAGTTACAGTACCCAGAGGCCCATGCCTTCCACACTTCCAATGAGTCTCAACAGCAAGCAACGGTGCTACAGCAAAAACAAAAAACGATAGAAGAGGCGTGCCTCACTATTGAGGATTTCCATGCGGCATTAGAAGCACAATTGAGACGCAGACTGCTAAAGGCACCAAGCACAGGTCTCAGGGAAGAAGGGGTGTGCACAAGAAGCCAAAGGGATCCAAATTGGTAAGCATAGAGGACCTCACTCTCATGAAGGACGAATTCACATAAATTGAGAACACAGTCAAGTTGGCCACAAAGGATATATGGACCGACATGGAAGCACAATATAAATCTATGCTCGAAGGAGTACATTCGGGTATCCAGGAGATCAAAATTCAAGCTAGCACGATACAAGCGAGCATGAAGCAAGCGAGCCAGCTACAAGCGAGTGTGACAACTTCCAACCTGGGGCAGATGAGTGTGCAACCACTCAGTATGGTGCTTTCATCTCCTAGGGATAGCCACCTGCTTCAGATCCTCGTGCAAGCTATCATACTTGAGTCACCTACTTGTGCGATTCCCTGAGAGCATGTCGAGAAATTAGCATTGACCTGGCGGTGATGCTAAGTAGAAATATCCATGCTATCCATAAAATGATAGTGGATGAGTTATAGTACTGAGACTTCTATGCCTTCCATGTTGCCAATGAGTCTCAACAGCAAGCAACAATGCTACAACACACAGTAGACAAGGTGCATCACGCCACTGAGGATCATCGTGCGGCACTAGAAGCTATGATCGACCAAGTGTACGATGACTTGCTTGAGGTCACTTTCCCTACATCATCTGCACCAACAGTGAGATTAGAGAGCTTGGTCATTGCACTAAAGCCATCACGCACCGAAATACAGACTATCTAGGAAAATTTCGAGAAACAAATTTTCGAGCTACAGATGAAGCTCCAGCCTGAGACACCATCGGATGTCAAAGCATAACCTGTAGCAGACATAAATACTACCATAAACAGTGTGGAAGTCGTAGTGATAGAATGTGGAATGTTATTGGATGAAGCCATGGGTGTTTGGACAGATGTTCAGAACAACCCAATGGTCCAACAACTGAGAAATGAGTTGTGCATTAAGGAACAAAAATTTATAGAAATTAGGATGGTGGTGCCCACTTTGGTAAAATCACAGCCAGATTGCATGAAGGCAAGGCAATACAGATAGAAATTGAAGACTTGCGTCGCTGAGAGCAGCTATTGGAAACCAGGATGCAACCTTGCACTGGGGAAGCTTTGCAGCTCTCGCATAATCTTGATGGCGCCCTCAAAAGCCTCCAGAAAACACAACGAAGCATCAATTTGGGAGCTGAGGAGCCAACAACATTATAATTGGATGATGAAGCATAGAGTGTTACCACGTAGAGCATTGAAGTTATATTACCACTCAGGAGCTCTGTTGAAACAATGAAGATGAAGATGAAGGCAACCACCCCATAGTGACTCGGGACGAGTCACGAGATTTTGTTGGGGGCTTGCTGGTGTGAGGTCACTTGGAGTGAATTTTTGGGTAATTTTGGCTAACTTTTGTTGTACGTGTTTCACATAAAGAGTTAAAGAGGCTTTGGGGTAGGTCAAAATCCCTTAATCATTGTAATGGGTTTTAAGGGAAAAACCATGAGTCTCAAACCATGGTTTGAGACCATGGTATGTGCGGGTCTAGATAGTATAAATATGTAAGGATTGAGTCATGTAAAGACAATAGTATTATATCATATGTGAATGTGTTGTTAATGTTTTGATCTAATTTTGGGCTTGTTTGGCTAGAAATGCTCATGTCGGTTGTGTGCACGGAGACCTAAGTCCTGGTTGTGTGTGGACTTTTTTGGCTATGTGCATAGAATGATTGAATGCACTGAATTGATATATATCTTATTAAAGAAGACATTTTTGGTGAACCTGGACTCTAAAGTGATTTTTTGTATTGACTATCTGTTATTTTCTTTAAGATTTGAATCTCTTCTATGTTACGTATTTACTTTTGTTAAAGGTTAATTGCATCTGTGCACGAAGAAGTCAATGTTAATGAGTAGATTTGAATGAATCATACTTAATTACTGTGCAAAAACTATAGTGAAGTATTCTCTGATAATCTATGGAAGGTTTTGATCTGTTGAATGTGCATGTGCAAATCTGTTATATTATCTGCACTAAGTCTAATTTGGGCCACTGCATCAAAAGCTTCCTCAGGATGCAGAAACCTAGTTCCAGCACCCCCCATATTACTTCGAGTGAGACTTTGATCTGTGCAAGCAAGTCATTACCAAAAGGGCCATTAGTTGGAGGGTTTTTTGGTTGCACGTAACTCGAAACCTAGGTCAGGACCCCTCAACACAACAGTGCCACAACCAACTTTCTTCTACTTTTCTTAAGTAACATTGTTCTAGACTTCATTCTCAGACATAGATATTACATGGAGTTCTTGTTCTTTTTATCATGGTTTTTCATGAATCAAGATTCTGAACCACACAATTATTTGATTTGAAAACAACCTCATTCCCTTGGTCACACATATGATTAAGACTTAACAAGTTATGCTTCAAACTATCAACAAAAAAAACATTTCCAGCTTTTAACATTTTCTTTCAGCAAAATAGTTGATTTTCCTTTAATAGCCATTAGGGGAATTCTTAGGTCTAAAATGGATCTCCTAAGGAAATTATAAAATAACTGTGGAAATAATAAAATATTATTAGACTACATCATCAAATTTTAGAGGGAAAAAAGGAAACACTATTTTTTCAACTCGTATTTTCAACTTATCTCTTTGTGTGTTTACTCAAATTTTAAGTGGAAACACTCATTGGATGTATAATTTGATTCCTTATCCAAGGAGTACCCATGTTGCATACTTTCGATGGACCCTGCTATACGAAAAATGAGAAATACAAGAAAAACATAATTGCAATCATGTTTTTCATGTATTTCTCATTTTTCATGTAGCAGGGTCCATTTAAATTATGCAACAGGGATACTCCTTGGATGAGGAATTAAATTTTGTATCCAACGAGTACTCTCACTCGAAATTTGAGTAAAACCTTAGGGAGATAAGTTGAAAAAAGTAGTTTTACTATTTTATTATTCTTAATATTTTTAATTTTTTTAATACAAAAATGGTGAATCATCCCCCATGGTTGACCTCATCATCTTGAATCCTATTGGTCCTTATTAAGTTTATTTTTTTTGTACATTTTTCTTAGGAGGCCCATTTTAGGCCTCAAAATTCCCCTAATGTGCACATGAATTATTTCCAAAGATTAAATTATTTTCTTTCTTCATTTCATTAAAATACTTAAAATGATCTTTATCACATATCATGTCTTTTGAGCATCCATTTTCAATGTACCATAGGTTTTCTTAGTCTCCTGCATATAAATCTAGACCATAGTTCTCATATTTGATTGTCTTCTTTTTCCCTACCTTAGATGTTATTGCTTTTTCTCATTCTGAGGAGTTGATCATGATTTTCTCTTGCATTCAGATTCTTTATGCCCAAAGTTATTGCAAAGAAAGAATTCAGTTTCATAATGAAGAGACGATAAGGTATTGTAAGAGTATTTATTTATCCCAGTCTCATTCTTTTTTTTTCTTGCTTCTCTAGTCCTGATAGTTTTGTAAGTAACACATTGAGCAACCTTATGACCAATATTGCGACAAGCGAAGCATTGACCGTTAAAGTAGAAGTTTATGGGAGTATAGTACCTTCTAGTGTTGTTTTCTCTTTGATTGAACTGACTAGAATTTACTTGCGAAGTATTTAATCCTTTATTATTTTGCTAGAGGTTGTAGTTTTGTTAACTTCTTTTTATTGCATTGAGGTAGCTTCCTATCTCTGTAGAGGAATTTATAGTCTTTGATGTTTCTTCATTGTATCCAATAGCTGTCTTTAAAAGAGGAGAGCGTCGTACTTTGATGATTTCCTCTTATGTTTCAGATCCTTTAGCAAATCTAATATTAAGAATTTTTTCTTTCTCAAGTTTCTTCCTTAGACTTACTATTTCACATTCTAACTTTTCATTATGCTTTTCCTTTTCTATGATTTGTTTCTTCAAAGTTTCTTCTCCTAAATTAGCTTCTTCTAAACAAATTTTAAGTTGAGTTATTTCTTCAATAAAAAAATCATTTTCTTCTAGGGAATCCATGAAATTTTCATCGTACTCATTAATATTTCTATCTTCAAATGCCATAAGTAACTGATATTATTGATCAGACACCTTCTTCACCATTTGAAATACCACCACTATCTTCACGTATATAAAAAATTCTCTTGTTTTCAAACCTTCTCTTATTTATCTGTGTAGCTTATTTCCCGTTCTCATGGTTTTCTCTATAGGGACACTTAGCAGCATAATGACCAACTCTACCATAAGTAAAACACTTGAAATGAAGCTTACCTTTGAATCTTCCAATACCCACTTGGATTTTCTATACGAAGTTTTCCTTTTCTTTTTCTGATACATAACCTAGTTCTTCCTTTTATTTTCATTTTGAAGTAGCTTTGAATGCATATTCTCTTATAGGTGAGGGACCCTCTTTTCTCATTTCATAGGTAGTTAAAATACAATGAAGTTGTTCAACAATAAGATTTTTCAAGTCATTCATTTATTCTATGGGAGAAACTTTTGAATTGAATTTGGGAGTTAGAGACCTTAATTTTTTTCAACCAATGATGATTCTTTTATTTCTTCACCAAAATTTCTCATAGAATTCATGATCTCATCTACCCTAAGAAAGAAACTTGCAATACTTTCATCATTGTGCATTTTGAGAGTTTCATATTGAATTCTAAGGGTTTGAAGTTTGACACTTTTTACCTTGGTGTCACCTTCATAGCTTTGGATGATCTTGTCCCATATAGCCTTTGTCGTATTCAACTGCATGACTTTGACAAATTTTGATTCTGCCAATATTCCTAATAGAGCATTGACAACCTTTGCATTGGTCTCATATTTCTTCTTTTCTGCTTCATTTGTAGGAATGGAGGATGGATATTGACATTCTCCTTCAAATATTCCCCATACATATAATCCAAGTGATTGTAGGTAAGCTCTTATTCTTACCTTCCAGAAAACTAGTTTGGTTTCATTAAACAATGGTTGCATGATAGATGTTGTCTCCTCTTGATTGCTCATATTGATGAATCTTCCTTCAAGCAATCAAGCTTCTTCCGAAGGACTTGCTTTAATACCAGTTGTTAGGAAATATACTGAGAGGGGGGTTGAATTAGTATTTCAGAGCTTGATTTATTTTTCTTATTCTGATTTATGTACCCGAATATTCTGAATTAAACCTGCGTATGTACGCAAATTCTATGCAAACAACTAGCATATATTTAGTCAACTTATTTTTCAATTAATTCAATATATGTTTATCTTTAACCAATATGTCAGTACTTCATTAGATTTAGAAAATAAGTAACCATGTGCAATAGGACAGAATAAAACATCACACATAAGAAACACATATGAACACCATGATTTTTAGGTGGAAACCCAATGTTGTAGAAAACCACCGTTGATGTCGTCTTTTTATATTTTTATGATGAAATAATTTTTACAATATTGTACTAGCCCGGACTCATACCAGCATGCAGGAACCCACCTATAGAAAGCTACAACCTTATATTTTCCTCTAGCACCCACTAGAAGGGAGCTCCAATCCTCTAATTAAAAACATCATAACTTGTAGGCCACATTTCATCAAATTTTTAGACCAGATCCACTACCATAATTTAAGCTAAACAAAATACCAATATTGAACTGAAATATTGCATGAACTCACTAAACCAATTGAAAACTCTGATAAAAAAAATGTGAGAATATATAGGCTACTATTCTTTAGCATATCCGCGTGTATACACGACTTTCTTGAAGTATACCTGCATACAGATCTCAAAAAACTGAACCCTGAAACTAAATCATTGTCATTATGAAATGAAATCTGAGTTACATACATAAACATTGAATCATAATAAAATAATCACAAAACCATCACAGATCTTCAATCACATACAACTAGTAGCTTCACCACTCTTCAATATATCAATCCACAATCAATTCAACTTTACTCATCACGGTTAAACCTAGATCATAAAATAAGACTTCATTGACAGACAACAAAAAACTCAATAAGACTTATTGAAATTATCACATATCATATTCAGGAAAACCCTAGGATATATGTGTGCTGAACCCATAAAACACTTTCGCATGTACACGTGCCCTTCAGTAATCAAACTCGCGTAGATCTATCCAAATTGCGGAAACGACACAAAACTTACCAGAATGAGACCCGCGTATGCATGTTCCTTTTAGTTCTAAAACCCTTGTATGCACATGTATTTCAATTATGAAACCTACGTACATATATGCAATTATTGACTTATACCTTCGTTGCACATCATACCTTTAGAAAAGAACCCATATCTCAGCATACATAATAAAACATGCACCAAACATTAATATCACAAGGCAAACCAATCCATACGTAAATTATTAATGTATAGTCATTTTAGATCTATTGGATATCCATCATCATATTTAAGAGTGCACACACTCATCAATAACCCATACCATGCACACTTTCTTCAGATTAAACTATTCATCAAATACTCATCCCCTACACACCCAAAATCACTTTGATCTTCATCTCCTTATATAGCTTAGGACTTAGCCAATACCATGGATAAAAACCATACTAATGTCAATGGTATTTTTTGAAGGGATCAAATATCCGTTGCTGGTCTCAATACTCTTTCCCAATACAAATACCCCTAGTATTTAGAATACCATGGTGCAGAAATTGTACACGCTTTCTCTTCTCCATACTCGGGTATGTACATTGATTTTCTTTACATAACCCACATGTATTTCTTAAAACATCACCTTCATCATTCCTTTGTCTTTGAACTGTTATGTTTTGTCAAAACTCTCTGTCATCATGTTGAAATCTTATTCAGGTAGGTTTTCATCAAGGACAACTCATCAGATAGGTTGTCATCGAGGACAACATATTTTTCATAATGCCAAGAAAATCCTACCCCTCTCCATGTGGGGTAGTTATAAAATTCCGTTTTTTATTGGATATGTTAAAAATGTATGAAACCTACCCATGGTATTTACTTTGGTATGTTTCCATGGTATCTTCCCGGGGTATTTTCCTTCGTTTTTCGAGGGAAATAATAAAAGAAGGCTTCTAGAGAATCTATCAAGCCTATAAAAAGGGATAGGAGCTAGGTATTGGATCATTCCACGTTGATATATCTTATTGTGTTTTCTTGATAACTTGGCATGGCAAGTTCTAGTTTCATCCCTGAGACGAAAACCCCACAGGTGCGATTTTTCTGGTGGATTCATCAAGGGTACATGATTGTGCTTGAGCCTTTTGTTTTGTATTTTAATGAATAGTCAGGCATGCCATTGCACGGGCTCCGATATTTTTGTATAGGCATGTACTCATTTATTTAGTTAATATTATAAATAAAGTTTTCAGTTCTAGATCCCCTTGTGTTCAATGTTTTGATTACAATTATTTTTAACTAGAACACTAAAGTGTGCTAGATCTGTCAATTTTTAAGCTTTGGGATATTAAAGTGGTATCAGGGTCGTGCATCCTACCAGCCTGAGGGTTTCATGTAGGGAACTTCGGTGGGATTTATCCTCACCCTAGTCGGAAATTTTGCACCTTCGATGGTACTCGATATCATCCTAATTGGTCTATTACTTTTCACTTAATTATTTTTGAAAGTGTCTTGCAACAAGTTTGATAGTTTATTATTTTGCATGGCTTTATTAGATTGGATCTTCTCTGGCCATTCATATTCAAGTTTAGAAGGTTGAGATCTAAATCTTCAATAGATATTGAGCCCTTATATGAGGAGATATGATCTCATCCAGGATAGGAGGAGAGAAAAAATTTAGGAGAGTGCTTTGGGATATTACACAGGCTCGTGTGTCAACTCCAAACCCAACATAAACAATTTTCCCACTGAACTCTCACTTCATCTTTGATTTTTTGTCGATGCGGCCATTTCCTATCTAAGACTTCTAGCACACATATGCCATTTGAGTTCATCACTCATTTTTTCTATTCAATTGAAGTGTCGGAGGCTCAATCAATAACCCCAACCTCAGTTCAATTTCTAACAGGGTATTTCAACACCTCTATAGGAAACATGTACTCATGTAGCTAGTAACCATTAGAATCGGAAATCACAACTATTCATCACCACTGCATAGTTCAATAAAACGCTACGGAAATAATCAATCTTCATCTCCTGTTCATCACACTTATCTTCATTCTCTCTTATTCTTTTTTACTCCCATGTGTTCAGCGTTATTGTATTCTTCATTAGGAGCTACTCCCTGAGCTACGGTTATCTCCACCGAAATTCTTTGAGATTGGAAATCATCTCTTGATCCCTCCATGATAAGTTCGTGTTGCACAATATATTTCTCCAATATACGCTAGGCCCTTTTCAGATCTTGGGAAGTATTATTCAACTATTCTATGGAGCTAGAAGAAGAGTGCTATGTAGATGTGAGGAACAAAACATTAGTATTGGATAGACAAGAGGTGTTTGCATCAAATAATACTTGAAGCATTTCTGGCTTTGATTTTTATGGGCTATTTAAACCAATCCATTAACAATTTGTCAAGTTTAACACATGTAGACACTTTTGGGGCATCTTCTTTTCTAGGTAATTCAAGGCTTTATGGAACTCAAGTTCAGGGAAATGTAGTGACATAATTCTAATTTTGGCCAAGGGTACGATGCCAAAAAGTTTGTGAATTAGGGGGAAGACAATGGCAGAACGTTTTGAGAAATAAGAGCACAAATAGAAACTTTCCAAAGCAGGGAGTGCTCCTATTCATCCAGCTGTGAAACGAATCAGGAGAGTTGAGATGGCCAAGTTTTGTAGGAGAAGGGCATTGAGTTGTTGCTACGTTTGAATATTAACAACTAATATTTATCACGAGGTCGAATTGGTTGCTCCAAGGGCTTTCTCTTAGCCATATTTACAGCTCCAACTCCACATATCATTTTCAGAAAGAGAAGGTCAACTTTATCTAATTCTGTAGATCGATCTACACCAAAAGATTTATAGATCCCAGATTGAAGGAGCATATCACAATCATCTTAAAGTGCCAGGAGATGGAGTGATTATATATTTATAATGAGAGCGACATTTCTAATACCGTGCAAACCCATTGAATATGAGTTTAAAAGTTGAAGGCCTTAATCGAATGAGTGAGGTAGAACCTTATCGCAGAGGATGCCACCTGCAAAGGACCAAGACTGAGAATCCTTGTTAATGCTATTTACTTTTTCGAGCATCCAAGTCCAGAATTTGGAGGGAAGAAAATGGATTTTTATCAATGTAAAATGTGACCGAACCATCGATGCGTTGAATGGGCACTTTCCATGTAAAGACACTTCTAGACAGTTGGGGTCTACAACTACACTCCACTCTATACCATACTTAATATTCGACCAACCCGTTCAAAAAGGGGCATGAATTAAGCATTATGGAGCTTGGTGAAAGGTGTGATATCTAAGTATAATTGGAAAAATTGTTTGGTTTATAATGGTGATTTGGATTCACGATGAAGGGGAATAGAATTTAAATTTAGGGTAGCGAGAGATTTATTGGAAAACATTTTGGGTTGTTAAAATATTATTGGGGAATTTTATGGGTCAGAGGATCTAAGCGCATTTCACTTAAGGGGATATCACATAATTTTATGTTTTGAGATAAGAATTTCTCTAGAAAATGTCCATAAAATTCTGGAAAAAAATCTAGATGAAATAGAAGAAACATGGGGGGTCTCTTTGCAACAATACCATTTTAGACGATAATAGGATGCCTTTCTTGAAAAGAGTATGTGCCATTTTTCAGCAAAATCACCCATCGTAATTAAAGGGAGGACAGGGAAGAGGAGCTAAGATCTTCACACTAGGATACAAGCTATAATGAATGAAGTTAGTCATATACCTTCGTAAGTTGGAGGAATTAGACATTTGTCTATCCAAGGTGGGGCAACTAGAGTGGAAGAAACTTAGTTGGGCTCTCAAGCCATCTATGCTTGAATTAATGCAACCCAAACTTCAGGAAAATCCTTGTGAAGAGGTCAAGATCACAGTTGCTTCTTGTCTTAACAAGGTCATAGCTCTAACATCGCCACTACTACCCTACAATAATGATCTCATGACATATATACTGTAGTTGATAGTAGAATCCCTTCAAAGGTTAATTAACATCATGCTTCCTACCTTTCAGAAGCGGTGCAGAACTTTAAAACTCATGGAAGAGTTCAACTTTGGTACCTTTATGTTGAATTTGGAATGCGACGACTTAATCTTGAAGTTACTACAAAGCTTCTACACCAAAATTACATCAGCTCATCTAGACTATGTCAAAAAAAGCATGCAAAATATTGTGTCTTTGTTCTTAGAAGGAGATGTTGACATCTAAAATATATTAAGATCCAAATTGTTGACCATTTGGAGGAAGGAGCCACAGGTATCACTATCTGTCTATGATCTAGTCGAGAAGTTGGTCAGGAAAAACATAAAATTTCTCAGAAGAGTGCTGACTAGAAAGGAGTTGAGAAGGATTGATGGAGGAAGCAAGAACAAAATCTGTAGCAAGAATGAACTAAGAAGGAGAGGACTATGCTTTATCTGCAAAGTACCTTGGGACCTTAACCATTCATGTCCAAGTGATAAGGAGGAAACAAGGGCATAGCAGTTAGAGACTTCTTCATATCATGGGGATTCATTCATAGTTGGGTTCACCAGTTTTTAGAAGAGAACTTATGAAGGATCCAAGAAGTCAAGTACAGATGGTGAGCAACAACACCATGCTTTCCAGAAAAACTTAAAGGACAAGCCAATGATAATCAGTCAACTTGACAAAGTATATGGGGAAAGGAAGGAGGTAATTCCTGCTAATGATGTGGTATATGAGTTCATAGATATTGAAGATAACGTCCATAAAGAGAATGTGAAATCAGGTGTAGATAACCATCCACCAATACATCCATGTTTGAAAACCAAAGAGGGTGGACAACTTATCCCCACATGTGGAGAAGGCCAGGAAGAAGACATTCAAGGATAATCAAATGAGGATCCAGTGGTAATAAACTGACATGAAGAGCATGATCATGTGAGGCAACATGACAAATATAGTATGCAGGATGAGCCATTTCTAGAGGGTCAGTCAAGTTTCAAGTTGAAGTTGTGGTTGTGGGGCATCTTGTGCACACAGATACAGAGACAATCAGTAGGGAACTAGAATTTCCAGTAGAGGAATTTTGGGAAATGATCATGCATTTAAAGACATATCTTATGATGTTGAAGCGGAGAGTCTAGATAGTCTGAGACATTGTCTTACAGGAGAATAGAAAAATTGAGGAACTCATAGGGGTATGTGTCGAATCAACAACCAAGCTACCTAGTGTTGAAGAGTGACTCCAGTCCCTCAGAAGGCAAGAAGAGGAGTACAGTTGGGAGTTCTAGAGAAACCCTCTACAGGAGTACATAGATAAGGATTGCAACACTACCAACCCACCTTTATACATTGGCAAGAGCAGGGAAGAGTTCTCCAAATGCATCATGATGGGTGACCGAGTGGAGCAGCATGAGTTGAGCATCGAGCAACATCAACATAATAGATTTGAAGGTATTCATCATTCCCAAGGCATGGATTGGCGAGATTTTATGAGTTGGTACTCTATTGATGGGTTGATTCCTAGGAGGATACGAACAAGCAAGGACATATTGCAGCTTCGGCCCTTTGGCATGGGCAGTGATGGAGGGCAAAGATGGTACCATAACCCACAGGTCCCATGACATAGGTGGCATTAGGATCAAGGAGAATCCACTGGGGGCAAGATTGGTCTAAGGATTGTTTGGGATCCAAATGAATGTATCGAGGGAAGGATTGGTGAGAGGATTGTTTGGGATCCATTCATGATCATTTAGCATGGAGGCATGGAATATCACACTAGGTTGTATGGGATCCTGGTATCAATGCTTCTGTTGTGGATAACAATGAATTTCTTGAGGGCAAGCAATCTTTGGGCGGGAGAATTTGTAATACTCCATTTTTTTTATATGGTCAAAATGGATAAAACCTACCCATGGTATATACTGTGGTATTTTCCTATGGTATATGCCCTGGTACTTTCCTTCATTTTTTATGGAAACAATAAAATAAGGCTTCTAGAGAATCCATCAAGCCTATAAAAGGGGGATAGGAGCTAGGCATTGGATCATTCTAGGTTTATCTATCTTATTGTGTTTTTATGAGAACTTGGTGTGGCCAGATCTAGTCCAATCCCTGAGACGAAAACCCCGCGGATGTGGTTTTTTTGGTGGATCCATCCCAGGTCCACGATTGTGCTTTAGTCTTTTGTTTTCTATTTTAATGAGCAGTTGGGCATGCCAATGCAAGGGCTCTTTTTGTGTTTAGTGTTTTTATTGCAAATATTTTTAACTAGAACACTAAAGTGTGCTAGGTTTGTCAAAATTTTTAAGCTTTGGGATATTAGAATGGTTTTCCTTAAATAATAGTGAAAATAGCATGTTTTTCCTTAAATAATAGTGATGAATAACTTGCATTAGTCACTACCAACCACTAATGAGTGTGTCACTACTATTTTAACAACTCAATTATAATAGATTTTCTCACTATTTGAAAAAAAAAACCTCGATAGTAAATTTATAATTAAATTTAGTAAATGTGAAAATATACTCATAACTTTAAAAATACAAATATTGGTTGATATAGAAAATAATCATAAATTTAAATATACAGGTAAGGAATATTCCCTTCATGTACATAAAACAATAAAAAATATATCAATATCTTTGACTCCTCACTATACCAGCCTAGATCCATCTTAACTCCGGATCTATCAAGCGCCGAGAGGGATCAAATCTCTCGAGGTGAAAACCTCTTTTTTGAGTGCAAAACTTGAGCAAAGGTTTTCAACTCGAGAGATTTGATCCCTCTCGGCGCTTGATAGATCCGGAGTTAAGATGGATCTAGGCGGGTTTCAGTTGTGTGCGACCAAGGAAAATCTAAGGAACATATGCTTAATTTTATCAATAATATGTAAATACATCTAATATTAACATAACCATTTTAAATATGTTAAATATGTCTGAGATTTATTGAGTCATTTTAATTTTAAATTTGATTAGTTACCTCGGTTTGTTGAGATGATAAATACTGTAAAATAACTTTAATGATGAAATAAAATTTTGAATGCAAAGTGACAATGTAATAATATTGAATGATAGAAACTGTGAATAATAAGAATGTAGTCAATTACGAATAGTCTTCATTGTGATCGATTTCAAACTATTTTCTTCTACTATTATTATTTTCACCCATGTTAGTTTTGTCATATTTTCATATTGGTTATTTGAAAAGGACAGTTGGAATCGTAAACCATTTAAATATTTAGCTCGAGCTATTGTAGTAAACATCATACATTGTCTCTCTTTCTCTCCAATATTAATAGGTTGAATTACTATAACACAAAAATCAATGTACATTGTCAATAATTTTTTGTGCTTACACTGAAATCATTGCACACACACTATTAATCCAATGACTTTAAAATTAATGTACCATCATACATCCAATTACATCAAATTAGAAATGAACATATAATCAACATATACACTGAAATCAACGCAACTAATGAAAGAAATCAAATAATAATAGAAAACAACATCTACACTAAAATCAATGCATCTAATGAAAGTAATCAAATATGATTAGAAATCAACATCTACACTCAAATAAATGAGTCTAGTGCAAGTAGGAAAATAAGATTTAAAACCAACATCTACACTGAAATCAATGCATCTAGTGCATGAAATCAAATAAGATTAGAAATCACCATCTACACTGAAATAAATTCATTTAGTGCAAGAAATCAAATAGGATTATAAATCATCTACATTTAAATCAATGCATTTAGTTAAATAATCTACATTTAAATCAATGTATTTAGTGCAAGCAATCAAATATAATTAGAAATCAACATCTACATTGAAATTAATGCATCTAGTGCAAGCAATCAAATAAGATTAGAAATCACCATCTACACTGAAACCAAAGAATTTAGTGAAAGAAATCAAATAGGATTAGAAATCACCATCTACACTGAAATCAATGCATTCAGTGCAAGCAATCAAATAGGATTAAAAATAATCTACATTGAAATCAATTCATCTAGTACAAGAAATAAAATATAACCAAAAATCAAAATCTACATTAAAATTAATGCATCTAGTGAAATCAATCAAATAGGATTAGAAATCATCATCTACACTGAAGTTAATGCATTTAGTGCAAGCAATCAAATAGGATTAGAAATCATGTACATTAAAATCAATCCATCTAGTGTAAGTAATCAAATATCATTAGAAATCAACATCTACACCAAAATCAATTCATCTCGTGCAAGAAATCAAATAGGATTAGAAATCACCATCTACACTGAAATCAATGCATCTACGGCAAGAAATCTTCTTCCCTCTCTCCCCCATATATATCTATATATCCCTTCATCTCTCCTTTTTCTCTTTATCTCACCCCACCAAACACACACTCTCTCTCACTCCATATCTATCAATTTCCTTGTCCCTACCTCCTTCTCTCCATCTATCTTTTTTTCTCTTCACCTTACATCTATATCTATATCTCACTCTATCTCTCTATATAAACTCCAAAACATAAACTCTCTTTCTCCAATCTATCTATCTATTTATCACTCCCTCCTCTCTCTCTCTCTCTCTCTCTCTCTCTCTCTCTCTCTTTTCCCCTTCCTTTTCTCTTTCTCGCTTCTATATCTCTTCCTTCCTACTACCCTTTCTCCCTCTCTCTCCATCTTATTTATCACTCTCTCTCTGTCTCTCTCCATCTTTCACCCTCTATGTCTTTATTCTTACCTCCCCCTCTCTCCCTCTCCACCTCCATATCTCTTTCCCTATCTCTCTTCACTCTCTCTCTTCCTTTCTCTCCCCCCCCTCTCTCTCTATCTTCACCTTCCAACTTTGTTACCATATGCCTCTCTCTCTCTCCTTCTCTCCCCCCTTCTCTCCATATCTCCTTATTTTTCTCTTTATCTCACCCCAAAACATACACACTCCCTCTTCATCTCTCCCTTGTCACTCCCCCTCTCTCTCCACTACTCACTCTTTGTGTATTTCTTCTTCCCTCCCTCTCTCCTCATCTAGCTCCATCTCTCAATTCCTCCCTCTCTTCCCCTCCAAATCCATATTTCTATACCTCCCTCTCTCCTCCTCTCTTTCAAGTCCCCTCTCTTTTCCTTCCTCTCTCTCCCTTTCTCTCCCACCTCCCTTTCTCTTCCCCCATCTCTCTCTCTCTCCATATCTCAATATATCCTTCTCTCCCCCTCCAAATCCATATTTCTATCCCTCCCTCTCTCCTCCCCTCTCTCCTCCTCTCTTTCAAGTCCCCTCTCTTTTCCTTCCTCTCTCTCCCTTTATCTCCTACCTCCCTTTCTCTTCCCCCATCTCTCTCTCTCTCTCTCTCCTACAATCCTCTCTTCCCCCATCACTCTCTTCCTCTCTCTCATCATTCCTCTCTCGCTGCCTTCTATTTGACCCCCCAGCTCTCTTTATTTCTCTCTCTCTCTCTGTCCTCCAATCCTCTCTCTTCCGCCGTCACTCTATCTCACTCTCCAACAATATTACTGTTTCTCTCCCTTGTCTCCATCACTCCCCCTTTCTCCTTCTCTCCCCCCTTGTCTCCATCACTCCTATGTATCTTTATCTCACCCATAAGCATACACACTCTCTCTCCATCTCTCCCTTGTCACTCCCTCTCTATGTAGTTCTTCTTCCTTTCCTCACTCCGCCTCCAACTCCATCTCTCTATCCCTCCTTCTCTCCTCCTCCTCTCATCCTTTCTCTCTCTCCCTGTCTCTCCTATCTCCCTCTCCCTTCCCCCTTCTTTCTCTCTCTCTCACTCTCTACCCTCCAATCCTCTCTCCTTCTCCCTCCCTCTCTCCTTATCTCTCTCCCACCTCCATCTTTATGTCTCCCTCTCCCTCTCTTACCCTTCTCTAACTCTATCACTCTTCTCCCTCTTTGTCTCTTCATTCCTCTTCTCCCATCTCCTTCAATTTATCTCCATATCTCCCTTGTCACTCCCCCTATTTCTCCACCTCTATCATATATCATGATATATTAATATATATTGCAATATAATAAATTTAATATTGTATTAATGTAAACATATTAAATTTAATAATATTAATATTTTAACATTAATTTTAGGGTTAATAATGTTTTTTTTGGCATGGTATTAATAATAATTTGGTCCATGGTATTTGACCCTTATACTTCATGTATAATTAGATGTTGATTTCTAATCGTATTTGATATATTTTTATTTATTTACCTTACCTCTTTATACCTCTTTTATAAATATGTTATTTGGCCCATGGTATTTTCCCATGGTATTATTAATAATTTGTCCCATGGTATTTGGCCCATGGTATTATTAATAATTTGTCCCATAGGCTTCACCTAAATAAAACTTTTTTTTGAGTTTTTGTAAATATAAAGTGGTTTATTGAGTAAATATAAAAATAAGTTTTTATTTACCATACTTATGGTTTATTTATATTTTACTTATTTACCATATTTTATTTATTTATGATATCTTTTTTTGAGTGTTAGTAAACCTCTTCATATTTTAAGTTTATATCGTTTAAATTTATTTTTAATGAATTTTTAATTGTTCATTTATATGTTTATGTAAGTTATTGTTCAAGCAAACATTTTTTTTTGGCTTCCGACATACTTACACATCTAGGTTATACTGGGATGTAGAATGTGCCTCTCGATGCAATGATGAAAATTTAGCGGCACAATAATCTGAATTTAAAATGCAATATACAAGTTCATAATCAATATTAAAAAAAATTACGAGATATACATAGTAATTTGCAAAATTCATCAGCAAACGAAATTCAAAAACCACATGGTGTAATTCATGTTATTGAAGGAGATGACAATATGATGGGTCTAAAATGTCACCGTTTCCCCCTAGTGTAATCAATTTCATGGTTTCTAGTTGGCCAGAACGGTCACTTCATGCGTCCCGTACATTCCTATACAAAGGTCTGCAATAATTTTTTCCGGATACAAGGACTGCGACAACCATTTTGCAATAACTTTTTCCGTATACAAAGGACTGCGATAACCATTTTTAACCAGATGACGGACGGTTTCGTTGTTCATCCTACCAAGTAAAGTCAGTTTCTGATACAAAGTGATATTTTTTGTTTCAATCGAAGACATCGGGTATGAAGTAACTCTCAGACATACATAGTCTTATCCTGAATTAGGCCACAGAACTTGTGATAACCAAACCTTTAACTATTGGACCAGGGGCATACTAAAACATTAGTGACATACCTGTATGTATCTGCACATTGTAGTAACATGGTTCACTCTCTACCGGCCCTACCTTGGATAGTTCTTTTCGGCATCACATTTAGCAGCATAATGTAGGTTGGAATAACAGTCCTATCTAATCATCACTTTTGGAATATGGGATTTATGGTCACTTTCTTATAGTATAAGATAATTATAAGAATTTGAAAATTTACTAGATTTTGGTGTAATAACAAACGTTCAACTGATGTCATGTCAGTGCCATGATCGAAGAAATTAAAAATATAACAGAAAACAGAGAGAATGTTGGACTAACCGCTCCACCTTTCAAACTCTAACTCCTCGTAAGCGACGACTGCTAACCGTTTGGCGAATATGTCATATAGCCTTCCCTGGACGACCAAAAAGCCAAAGGATATACATATAAATATAATGTTTCTGAATGAGTAAATGCAATGGTTTTGAGTTTTTATTTGATTTAGTACATAGTGTGGATGTATGGTAGTTTGTTATATAGACTCGTGTATAAGGTTTATACATGTAAAGTGGTTTGGGAATATTAAGTTAGTATGAGGTTTTATAATTGTGTGATTGTTTTTATCTAGTGGTATGTGTAATTTTGTTGTATACGTTTATTATTTAATTTATTGTTTTTATGGTGTTATTTCTATTATGTATATATAAGTGAGTGATATTGAAGTAAGTTGAGTTTGGAGTGGGGAGGATTATAGAGATTTTGGTCTCAATTAAATAATTTATGAATATTGGTGAGGTGGAGAGCTTGTAGTGGGAAGTCTTATAATAGAATTATATTGACAATGTAAAGAAGAAGAGTTCATGAAAAATCTAAGAGATCAAAGGGTGTAAGTAATGTAGATACCCTTGCAATGATGGTGAGGACAATGTTAGCAAGAATGAATGACATGCAGACAACCCAGAGAAGAGGTATTCTCCATGTGGTGTAAGCCATGATGATTATGCTAAATCATACACTATAAGAGATTAACCAAAAATGTAAGTGGTAGTGGAAGAAAGAGTGATAAGGGAAATCATACTTATTGGAGGTAAACCTAAACTTGACACTCACGTCTATTCAAGAAGTTTAAATGCAACTTAAGAATGATAGGCTAGATGAAAAAAATGGAAAAATTATTTGAATTTGAGCATATTAAAGATCTTATGTAGGTTAGGTTTGTTTGTACAAAATTCAAAAGTCATGCTTCTTTGAGGTGGGATAATTGTAGTTAAATAGAGAGAATAACAGTAAGGAGAAGAGTAAAAGCGAGGATTAAAGTTGAAAAATAAGAAATCATTCATCGAACTCTATTAAGTGAGGATATTAAGAGGGGAGATCATATCCCCTTATTCACTACATAAGAAAATTATCACACCCTTTACTATGTTATGCCAACTTAGTGTTGAACAAGGAAGTTAGGCATTCATATTCACCCATTAATTAGTCGTTGAGATAAGTATAGGGGCACAACCCCAAACCAAAATTCATGGAAAATGTGCATTACCATTTCATCTAGACTAGAAATTCACAAGTGACATGGCTGAAGGAAGGTTGGAGCCTTAACAATCCTCACGAGTAGATTTAGCACAAATTATAATTATCAAGTAAAGAGAGAGAAGGGGTCGGAATACACAATTTATTACCTTCCTCATATCATTAACCAGAACATACCAGAACCTATATCACATATATATAGATAAGATGGATATCAATTCATTAGTAGTGGAAATAATATGTAACCATCCCTCCCACATTTACCCAGTTTCACAAGCTCGCCAAAGTAAGCATGAGACGAGACTCACTATGACATGACCTGACCTCTCAGTTCCAGTTAAGGAAGTGGGGCCTACAAACTGACCACAAGCTGACATCCTACAAGGGCTACAGCTCAATGAAGAGATGAAGAAACACCCAAAGTGGTCAATCCCTGAGTTGGAACCTTTTTTCACTTACCTATACCCACAATCGCATGCTCGACATTGATTCCTTGTGGTTATGAGTCTATAACCACACTCACAAGTTTTCCTCCATGTGATTATGTCATAAAATCCTCAGCTCTAAATATGTGTTCCCAGGATCTATGCCACCTTTTCAGGCCAACTCCAAACTACTAACCAGAATTACCTGAAACTTTCCAAAATCATAATTAATATGATGAAAAAGTTAAACATTCAATCTCGAATAAAAAACTTGACCTAGACTACCTAATCCATAACAAACATTCTGCCAAACACATGGAAAACATATAAGCAATAGGTCATGAATGCATGTCTGATCATAAACTGATAGTCTTCACCTAAGAATCACCAAGAAGGCCCTATTCCCTCTCCACGTAGCTACAACAACACTTATTAGTCCATGCATTTATAAACTATTCATATATTCATCAAAACATGTCAAGATTCATAGATGTTATACATCATATAACCAACGAATAACCAACATAGACACAGTGAAAAATCAACCATAATATCACCAACATAATCACTACAAGTATACATGAATTACAGTAGAAAATAGCTCTTATTAATATATGAAAATACCAACCAAGTCAGGGACTTCCATGTACCAACCGACTATATATTAGGCTGAACCAAATATTTCTTTTATTCAATCACCCTAATGCCATATTCCAAGTGTGTATGTGGGATATCATGGAATAAACCAAAAAAAAACCAAATCAGGGCTTCGAGAGGCCAAACCACCTCAACCCTAAACCATAGTGATTCCACCTCTATGGTAAGATATCTCAAAAACCATCCAGATCAGTCTCTACCCAAGTTTTCCAAGGCTCCAAGAACTAGTAACTCAACCCACAACCTTCCAAGGCTCCACAACATTTTTCCAACTCGGCTTTAGGGACTAGCAACTAAACCCGCCAAGGGATCTAAAGTGTTTGTCCCAACCTAGGCTCTAGTACTAGTAACTCAACCCAAGTTGTTTCAGGGCTTCCATAGTGTTTTATCCAACCCACATCCATTGGGAACTTGAGCACTAATAAAAAAAACCAAGTGGAAAAACCCACAACACCGTGGTTATCCATGAAATAGAAAGGCAAGGCTAAAACCACTATCAATCCAGAAAAACTTCCATGCCAATGACAAAACATAACCAAAAAATCACATTGATATACCATGCATCCAGAAATAAATAAGGAAATCACACATGCAACTTGTTACCTGCAAAGAAATCTAGTTGTATTTTTTGATCCAACTATTTCCTTGCGCTCGTTTCTTTCCTTTGACTTATTTCTCCAATCCAAGTGAATGCCCAAGTGCTCTAATATTTCTCGAAGTGTGAAAGAGTGTGATAGAATAAAAGAATGAGAGTGTGTTCCCCTCAAAATTGTGAAATAGTTAGCAATTGTTTCTCTGAAGCCTTTTTATCATTAAGGCCTCTATTTTCTTCATTTGACTTCAACTCCCCTGTCATGCATATTTGTGTCTCTTCTCCTTTATTTTATCCTATTTTCCTTTATTTCTCAATGTCACGCCAGGAGTAACTCCACAAATGTTATTCTGCATTTGCATTAAGAGATCATTGATATATACATTGAAGATAGACTCTTGGAATTCAAATTCAAGTGTTTCTTTAGCTTCCTTATTTTTGTATTTACAATATTTACATAATTTCCATAATCCCAAATATTAGGTGCCAATATCCCCCCCCCTTAATCTGAACAGATGTTGGTGATTCCAAGCATCATTTTTAATATTTTAAACTTTTCCCTTCCAAGCACTTTGGTGAATATGTATACAATCTGCTCATTTGTGGAACAATGTCTTAGGTGGATTGTTTTGGCCTCAACAATATGTCGAATTAGATGGTATTTTTTATTGATGTGCTTTGTTCGATGATGGAAATTTTGGTTCTTTGCCAACTTTATTGCAGAAGTGTTGTCAATTAAAAGAGGAGTTGAATTTACTTGTTTCTCTTGAAAATATTCCATAATTTTTCGGAGCCACACAATTTCCTTTGTTTCTTAAGTTACTGCCATATATTCTGCCTCAGTGGTAGAATCTGTTGGAACTAACTGTTTGTGTGACCTCTAGGAGACATCTCCTCATCCAATACTCATAACATAACTTGAAGTAGATACTCAAGTTTCTTTATCTTCATCGAAATATGTGTTAGGTCCCTATATTACTAGTGTGGTCCCTTATTGTTGTAGCCTAGCCCCCTTATTGTTATTGTTGTACCCCTGCACACCCAAAAACTCATCACCTCCACACCCAAAAACACTTTCATCTTCATCTCCTTATATAGCTTAGGATTTAGCCAATACCATGGGTCAAAACCATACTAATGTTGATGGTATTTTTTGACGGGATGAAATATCCGTTGTTGGTCTCAATACTATGGCCCAATATCAATACCCCTAGTATTTAGAATACCATGGTGTGGAAATTGTATGTGCTTTCTCTTCTCCATAATCGTGTATGTACAATGATTTTATTTACAGAACTCACGTGTATTTCTTAAAAGATCACCTTCATCATTCCTCTGTCTCTGAACTCTTATGTCTTTGTCAAAACTCTCTGTCATCGTGTTCACATCTTATTCAGGTAGGTTGTCATTAAGGACAAGCCATCAGATAGGTTGTCATCGAGGACAACATATTTTTCAAAATGCCAAGAAAATCCTACCCCTCTCTAGATGGGGTAGTTATCATATATTCCCTTTTTTATTAGATATGGTAAAAATGTATGAAACCTACCTATGGTATTCATTGTGGTATGTTCCCTTGGTATCTTCCCCGTGTATTTTCCTTTGTTTTTCGATGGAAATAATAACATAAGGCTTCTAGAGAATCTATCAAGCCATAAAAGGGGATAGGAGCTAGGTATTGGATCATTCCACGTTGATCTATCTTATTGTATTTTCTTGATAACTTGGTATGGCCAGTTCTAGTTTTATCCCTAAGATGAAAACCCCACAGGTGAGGTTTGTCTGGTGGATCCATCCAGGGAACACGATTGTGCTTCAGTCTTTTGTTTTGTATTTTAATGAGTAGTCAAGCATGCCAATACAGGGGCTCCAATATTCTTGTATAGGCATGTACTCATTTATTTAGTTAATATTATAAATAAAGGTTGCATTTCCAGATCTCGTTGTGTTCAATGTTTTTATTGCAAGTATTTTTAACTAGAACACTAAAGTGTGCTAGATCTGTCGAAATTTTTAAGCTTCGAGATATTAAAGTGGTATCAGAGTCATGCATCCTACCAGCCTGAGGGTTTCATGTAGGGAGCTTCGGTAGGATTTATCCTCACCCTAGATGGAAATTTTCCACTTTCGGTGGTACTCGATATCACCCTAGTTAGTCTATTAGTTTTCACTTAATTATTTTTGGAAGTGTCTTGCAACAAATTTGAGAGTTTATTATTTTGCATGGCTTTATTAGATTGGATCTTCTCTGGAGATCTGGCCATTCATATTCAAGTTTAGAAGGTTGAGATCTAAATCTTCAGTAGATCTTGAGCCCTTATACGAGGAGATATGATCTCATATGAGGAGATATGATCTCATAAGGATAGGAGGGGAGAAAATTTTTGGGAGAGTGCTTTGGGATATTACACAGCCTCGTGTGTCAACTCCAAACCCAACATAAACATTTTTCCCACTGAACTCTGACTTCAAATTTGTTTTTTTTTTTATGCGACCGTTTCCTATCTACGACTTCTAGCACACATATGCCATTGGATTTTGTCGCTCATTTTTTCTGTTCAATTGAAGTGTTGGAGGCTCAATCAATAACCCCAACCTCGATTTGATTTCTAACAGGGTATTTCAACACCTCTATAGGAAACATGTACTCATGTAGCTAGTAGGCATTAGAATCAGAAATCACAACTATTCATCACCACTACATATTTCAATAAAATGCTACAGATATAATCAATCTTCATCTCCTATTCATCACACTTATCTTCATTCTCTCTTCTTATTTTTCGCTCCCATGTGTTCAACATTATTGTATTCTTCATTAGGAGCTACTCCCTCAGCTATAGTTATCTCCATCAGAATGCTTTAAGATTGGAAATCATCCCTTGATCCCTCCATGATAATTTCGTGTTGCATAATATATTTCTCCAATATACGCTAGGCCCTTTTTCAGATCTTGGGAAGTATTATTCGACTATTCTATGGAGCTAGAAGAAGAGTGCTATGTAGACATGAGGAACAAAACATTAGTATTGGACAGACAAGAGGTGTTTGCATCAAATACTACCTGAAGCATTTATGGCTTTGATTTTTATGGGCTATTTAAACCTATCCAATAACAATTTCTCAAGTTTAATGCATCTAGACACTTTTGGGGCATCTTATTTTCTAGGTAATTCAGGGTTCTGTGGAACTAAAGTTCAGAGAAACTCTAGCAACATAATTCTAATTTTGGCCAAGGGGATGATGCTAGCAAGCTTGTGAATTGGGGGGAAGCCAATGGAAAAACGTTTTGAGAAACAAGATCACAAATAGAAACTTTCCAAAGCATGGAGCGCTCCTATTCATCCAGCAGTGAAACGAATCAGGAGAGTTGAGAAGGCCAAGTTTTGTAAGAGAAGGGCCTTGAGTTTTTGCTACGTTTGGACATTAACAACTAATATTTATCATGAGGTCTAATTGGTTGCTCCAAGGGCTTTCTCTTAGCCATATTTACAGCTCCAAATCCACATATCATTTTCATAAAGAGAAGGTCGAATTTATCTAATCCTGGAGATTGATCTACACCAAAATATTTCCAGATCCCAGATTGAAGGAGCAGATCACAATCATCTTAAAGTGCCAGGAGATGGAGTGATTATGTATTTATAACGAGGGTGACATGTCTAATATCCTGCAAACCCATTGACTATGAGTTTAAAAGTCGAAGGCCTTAATTGAACGAGGTAGAACCTTATCACAGAGGATGCCACCAGCAAAGGACCAAGACTGAGAATCCTTGTTCATGCTACTTACTTTTTCGAGCCTCCAAGTCCAGCATTTGGAGGGAAGAAAATGGATTTTTATCAATTTAAAATGTGATAAAACTATCGATGCCTTGAATGGGCACTTTCCATGTAAAGATGCTTCTAGACAGTTTGGGTCTACAACTACACTCCACTCTATACCATACTTAATATTCGACCAACCCGTTCAAAAAGGGGCATGAATTAAGCATTATGGAGTTTGGTGAAGGGTGTGATATCTAAGTATAATCGGAAAAATTGTTTGGTTTATAATGGTGATTTGGATTCATGATGAAGGGGAATAGAATTTAAATTAAGGGTAGTGGGAGATTTATTGGAAAAATATTTTGGTTGTTAAAATATTATTGGGGAATTTTATTAGTGAGAGGATCTAAGTGCATTTCACTTAAGGGGATATGAAATAATTTTTTGTTTTGAGATAGGACTTTCTCTAGAAAACGTCCATAAAATTCTGGAAAAAATTCTAGATGAAATAGAAGAAACATGGGGGTCTCTTCGCAGCAATACCATTTTAGACGATAATAGGATACCTTTCTCGAAAAGAGTATGTGCCATTTTTCAGCAAAATCGCCCATCATAATTAAAGGGAGGATAGGGAAGAGGGGCTAAGCTCTTCACACTTGGATCCAAGCTATAATGAATGAAGTTAGTCATATACCTTCGTAAGTTGGAGGAATTAGACATTTTTCTATCCAAGGTGGGGCAACTAGAGTGGAAGAAACTTAGTTGGGCTCTCAAGCCATCTATGCTTGAATTAATGCAACCCAAACTTCAGGAAAATCCTTGTGAAGAGGTCAAGCTCACAGTTTCTTCTTGCCTTAACAGGGTCATAGCTCTAACATCGCCACTACTACCCTACAATAATGATCTCATGACATATATATTGTAGTTGATAGTAGAAGCCCTTCAATGGTTAATTAACATCATGCTTCGTACCTTTCAGAAGCGATGCAAAATTTTAAAACTCATGGAAGAGTTCAACTTTGGTACCTTTACGTTGAATTTGGAATTCGACGACTTAATATTTAAGTTACTACAAAGCTTCTACACCAACATTACATCAGCTCATCTAGACTGTGTCAAAAAAAGCATGCAAAATATTGTGTCTTTGTTCGTAGAAGGAGATGTTGACATCTAAAAGATACTAAGATCCAAATTGTTGACCATTTGGAGGAAGGAACCACAGGGATCACTAGCTGCCTATGATCTAGTCGAGAAGTTGGTCAGGAAAAACATAAAATTTCTCAGAAGGGTGCTGACTAGAAAGGAGTTGAGAAGGATTGATGGAAGAAGCAAGAACAAAATTTGCAGCAAGAATGAACTAAGAAGGAGAGGACTATGCTTTATCTGCAAAGTACCTTGGGACCTTAACCATTCATGTCCAAGTGATAAGGAGGAAACAAGGGCATAACAGTTAGAGACTTCTTCAGATCATGGGGATTCATCCATAGTTAGGTTCACTAGCTTTTAGAAGAGAACTTATGAAGGATCCAAGCAGTGAAGTACAGATGGTGAGAAAAAACACCATGCTTTTCAGAAAAACTTAAAGGACAAGCTTATGATAATCAGTCAACTTGACAAAGTATATGGGGAAAGGAAGGAGGTAATTCCTCCTGATGATGTGATAGTTGAGTTTATAGATATTCAAGATAACATCCATAAAGAGAATGTGAAATCAGGTGTAGATAACCATCCACCAATACATCCATGTTTGAAAACCAGAGAGGGTGGACAACTTATCCCCATATGCGGAGAAGGCCAGGAAGAAGACATTCAAGGATAATCAAATGAGGATCCAGTGGTAATAAACTGACATGATAAGCATGAACATGCGGGGCAACATGAAAAATATGATATGCAGGATGAGCCATTTCTAGAGGGTCAATCAAGTTTCAAGTTGAAGCTATGGTTGCGGGGCATCTTGTGCACCCAGATACAGAGACAATCAATAGGGAACTAGAATTTCCAATAGAGGACTTTTGGGAAAGGATCATGCATTTAAAGACATATCTTATGATGTTGAAGCAGAGAGTCTGGATAGTCTGAGACATTGTCTTATAGGATAATAGAAAAATTGAGGAACTCATAGGGGTATGTGTCGAATCAACAACTAAGCTACCTAGTGTTGAAGAGTGACTCAAGTCCCTCAGAAGGAAAGAAGAGGAGTACAATTGGGAGTTCTAGAGCAACCCTCTACAGGAGTACATAGATAAAGATTGCAACACTACCAACCCACCTTTATACATTGGCAAGAGCAGGGAAGAGTTCTCCAAATGCATCATGATGGGTGACTGAGTGGAGCAGCATGAGTTGAGCATCGAGAAACATCAACATAGTAGATTTGAAGGTATTCATCATTCCCAAGGCATGGATTGGCGAGAGTTTATGAGTTGGTACTCTATTGATGGGTTGATTCCTAGGAGGATACTGACAACCAAGGACATATTGTAGCTTCGGCCCTTTGGCATGGGCAGTGATGGAGGGCAGAGATGGTACCATAACCCACAGGTCCCATGACATAGATGGTATTAGGATCAAGGAGAATCCATTGGGGGCAGGATTGGTCGAAGGATTGTTTGGGATCCAAATGAATCTATCGAGGGAAGGATCGGTGAGAGGATTGTTTGGGATCCATTCATGATCATTTAGCATGGAGGCATGGAATATCACACTGGGTTGTATGGGATCCTAGTATCAAAGCTTCTGTTGTGGATAACAGTGAATTTCTTGAGGGCAAGCAATCTTTGGGCGGGAGAATTTGTAATATTCCATTTTTTTTATATGGTCAAAATGGATGAAACCTACCCATGGTATTTACTGTGGTATTTTCCTATGGTATCTGCCCTGGTACTTTCCTTCATTTTTTTAGGGAAGTAATAAAATAAGGCTTCCAGAGAATCCATCAAGCCTATAAAAGGGGATAGGAGCTAGGCATTGGATCATTTCAGGTTTATCTATCTTATTTTGTTTTTATGAGAACTTAGCGTGGCCAGATCTAGTCCAATCCCTGAGACGAAAACCCCGCGGATGTGATTTTTCTGGTGGATCCATGTAGGGTCCACGATTGTGCTTTAGTCTTTTGTTTTCTATTTTAATGAGCAGTTGGGCATGCCCGTGCAAGGGCTCCCATTGTGTTTAGTGTTTTGATTGAAAATATTTTTAACTAGAACACTAAAGTGTGCTACATCTCTCGAAATTTTTAAGCTTTGGGAGATTAGAATGGTTTTCCTTAAATAATAGTGAAAATAGCATGTTTTTCCTTAAATAATAGTGATGAATCACTTGCATTAGTCACTACCAACCACTAATGGGTATGTCACTATTAGTTTAAAAACTCAATTATAATAGATTTTCTCACTATTTGAAAAAGAAAAAAAAAACAAGCTATATAGATTTATAATTAAATTTAGGAAATGTGAAAATATAATCATAACTTTAAAAATACAAATATTGGTTGATATAGAAAATAATCATAAATTTAAATATACAAGTAAGGAATATTCCCTTCATGTAGAGAAAACAATGAAAAATATATCAATATCTTTGACTCCTCACTATATGATCAAAATTTAGCAGCATAATAATCTGAATTTAAAATGCAATATGCAAGTTCATAAGCAATGTTAAAAATAATTACAAGATATACATAGTAATTTGCGAAATTCATCAGCAAACGAAATTCAAAAACCACATGGTGTAATTCATGTTATTGAAGGAGATGACAATATGATGGGTCTAAAATGTCTGTTAAAATATATAATTACTTCCTCATGCAGAAGTTAAACAATCAGTTAAGTGGAGTTAGTTGAGTTGAGTTACAGTTAGATTTGGTCAGTGAGTTAAAGAGCGATTTAAGTGAGTTGATTAAGTTTAGTTATGAGTGACAGTGTGTGCATGTGAATTAGATTAAATACCCTTCACGGGTTCATTGTTTTAAGAGAGTAAGTGAGTAAGAGAGTTTCAGATTAATAGAAGAGTCGCAGCTCATTGTTCATGTGTGAAATCTTCGTGTTATTATGTGATTGAATCCTCTGCCTTTCCAACAAATTGGTATCGGAGTTAGGTCACAAAGAACAGAAGAAAAACGGATTAGCAATCATCCGTGAGCGAGAATTTTTTTTTTCGCGTTATCACGCCGTTGTTAATCAACGACAGAGCGTTATAACGCGGGGATCTTGAAGTTCCGTTGCGTTAAGGCACTAACGCACCACACGCATTCGGGAAGTGCGTTAGCACGCAAGGGTATTGAAGAGCGTACGCGTTATTGCCCTGAAAGTCAACGAAGCAAGGGTTTTCGAATACGTAGTATTGTTAAAAGGCATATGGTAAAACTTTTTGTTTAAAGCATTCTTTACAAAAAGAAGTTTTTAAAAGCACGTGAGGAGTTTTAAAATGCATTTTTTAAAAAGGGACGTTTCATAAAGAGATTATAAAAAGGCTTTCAGAGGTGGACTTTTTTATAATAAGTTTTATTTTAAAAGGGATTTTTTTTTTATATAAAGATTTTTTTTATAAAGAAATTTTTATATAAATAATAAAAAAATATATATATAATAAAACTTAGGGTTTTATTATAAGGATTGGTTTTTGGAGCTTTGCAAAGCATATCAAAATTTTTTTTAGGGTTTCAGCAGTAAATTTGTGTTTGAAGAAAGATGGCTACAAGCAACTTTCAGCCACAAATTCCTTCTTTCAATGGAAAGGATTATGATGTGTGGGCCATTAAGATGGAGACTATGCTCAAAGCCCATGATGTTTGGGATCATGTCAAGTATGGGTTTGCAGAACCTCAAGATGAGGCAGAAGAACGAGCCCTCAGTAATGCAGAGAGGGACCAGTGGAAGAAAGATAAGCGGAAGAATGCGCAAGCATTGCTTCTAATCCAGCAGGGAGTAGATCGAGCCGTGTTCCAGAAGATCATGATAACCTCGTCAGCAAAGGAGGCATGGGACACCTTGGCGACAAGCTATCAAGGTATGGCAAAAGTTAATATTGTTAAATTGCATAATACTAGGAGAGATTTCGAAGTTCTGCAGATGAAGGAGACAGAGGACATTGATTCCTTCATGAATAGGGTCATGTCTATCGTCAATCAGTTAAAAATCTATGGCGAAGATATTAAAGATCGAACAGTGATCGAGAAGGTTCTTCGATCCCTGTCTACCAAATTTGATGTTGTGGTAGCAGCCATAGAAGAAGCAAAGGACTTGGAAAAACTCACAATTGATGAGTTGATGGGATCCCTTCTATCGCATGAAGCAAGGATAGACAGAAATAAGGATTCCACTTTGGAAACAGCCTTCCAAAGTCAAGTCCATATTTCAAGAGGTCGAGGCAAAGTTCGATCGAGAGGCAGAGGACGAGGCAGCAACTATGGAGGTCATAGAGATGGCCGAGACGATCATGAGCATCAACATGGAAGCAGCAGTAGCAGAAGCTTTCATAACAATCAAAGGTCTGACAAATCTAAGGTAAAGTGCTTTTACTGCAATAGATTTGGTCATTATGCTCGTGATTGTAGGAAGAAGATTGCAGATCAAGGCAATCAGAGAGCTAATGTTAGTACAGAGAATACTGACTCTATGTTTCTAGCATGCAACACCATGCATGCACCGTCTGATAAGGTTTGGCTATTAGATAGTGGTTGCAGTAACCACATGACCGGCAACAAGGATTTGGTTGCTAATTTGGATGTCACAGTGCAGACAGAGGTCAAGTTGGGAACTGACAAGACTGTGGCTGTAGATGGCAAAGGAGTGGTCAACATTGTGACCAAGCAGGGGGAGCCAAAGACCATATCAGAGGTATACTATGTCCCTGGACTCAAACACAATCTGATTAGTGTTGGTCAATTGATGCAGAAAGGATACAAAGTTACCTTTCAGGGGCAACAGTGTGCTATTTACGACAAATCCCCAAGCAAGCAGCTGATTGCAAAGGTGCAGATGACGAGGAACCGACTATTTCCTCTCATTATGAAATACAATGATCAGGTTAGTTCTTTTACAACTGCATGTTCTGATGCATACTGGTTATGGCACTTTCGGTTTGGACACTTGCATTTTTCCGGTTTAAGATTGTTGCAGCAGAAACAGATGGTGAAAGGTTTACCTCCCATCAAATAACCTGCTAGCACTTGTGAGTGTTGCATCTTGGGAAAGCAACACCGTGAAAGTTTTCCAAAAGGAGTTTCTTACAGAGCAAAGAAACCACTTGAATTGGTGCATACCGACTTGTGTGGACCTATGAGGACACAGTCGATTGGTGGAAGTTGTTACTTCCTCACCTTTATTGATGATTATAGTAGGAAGACTTGGGTTTACTTTTTGAAGCAGAAGTCTGAAACTTTTGCAAAGTTCAAAGAGTTCAAAGCTTTGGTGGAGAATCAAAGTGATCGACAGATCAAGGTATTGAGATCGGATCGTGGTGGAGAATACGATTCGAAGGCATTCCATGAGTACTGCAAACAACATGGAATCAGAAGACAGTTTACGACTAGATACACACCACAGCAGAATGGTGTAGCAGAGAGGAAGAACCGAACAATCATGAACATGACAAGAAGCATGTTGAAAGCGAGACACCTGTCTAATGAGTATTGGGCAGAAGCAGTTGCATGTGCTGTTTATGTGATAAACAGATCTCCTACAAAGAGCGTGATGAACAGAGTTCCAGAAGCAGCATGGTCAGGTATGTCTTGCAGTTTATCTCATTTCAGAGTTTTTGGATGTGTAGCCTATGCACATGTACCTAAGCAGATAAGAGGCAAATTAGATGATCAAAGTGAAAAATGTATATTTACTGGTTATAGTGAGCAATCAAAAGCTTACAAACTGTATAACCCTGTCACCAAGAAGACAATCATTAGCAGAGACGTTGTGTTCAAAGAACACGAGTCATGGAATGGGATTGTAGACACACTAACCGATGCTCAAACACCATTGATGGAGGATGATCTTGTAGAAGAAGAGGAACATCAAGAACCAAAAGAGCAGACACCAAACAGAGTCACACCAGCAAGGACTCCCAGATTTTCAGCGCAGCATGGATCTTCAAGCAGATCCACAGATCAGAATTCTCCAAGCAGCGAATCAGGTAAGAAAAAGATGAGAAGTTTGAAGGATATTTATGATGATTTGGATGTTAGTTCAAATTTTGCATTGTTGGCATTCCAACCCTCTTCGTTTGAAGAAGCAATCAGAGATGACAATTGGGTGGAAGCCATGGATGAAGAGATGAATTCAATTGAAAAGAATGATACATGGGATTTGGTTGATTTGCCAAACGATAAAAATCTCATTGGTGTGAAGTGGGTATACAAGACCAAAGTGAATGAAAAAGGTGAGATTGACAGATTTAAAGCAAGACTTGTAGCAAAAGGATTCTCGCAGCAACCAGGAATAGACTTTGGAGAAACTTTTTCTCCGGTAGCCAGATTGGATACTGTAAGAGCAGTTCTAGCGACAGCAGCTCAGAACAAGTGGAAAGTGTATCAGATGGATGTCAAATCAGCCTTCTTGAATGGAATTTTAGAAGAAGAAATTTATGTGCAGCAGCCTCCAGGTTATGAAGTTGAAGGACAAGAAGATAAAGTTTACAGATTGAAGAAAGCGCTCTATGGACTGAAGCAAGCACCTAGAGCATGGTATAGCAGAATCGACAGTTATATGATAAAGAATGGATTTTGCAGAAGCAGCATTGAGCCTACCTTATACACAAAGGTAAATGAGCATGGACAGATTTTGATAGTTTGCTTGTATGTTGATGATATGATTTTTACAGGTGATCTTGAAATAGATGAATTTAAAGCAGCCATGATGAAAGAATTTGAGATGACAGATCTAGGTCTCATGAAATATTTTCTTGGCATTGAAGTTGAGCAATCTGAAAAAGGCATCTTTATTTCACAAAATAAGTATGCAACAGATTTGCTGAAAAGATTCAGGATGGATAATTCCAAACCTGTACCTACACCAGTTGCAACAGGTACAAAGTTGAGTAAGGATGATGAAGGGGCAGATGTCAATCCAACTCTATTCAAAAGATTGGTTGGCAGCCTCATGTATCTCACAACTACAAGACCAGATATTATGCAGGGAGTGAGTCTGATTTCCAGATTCATGGAGACTCCAAAAGACACACATTGGAGTGTTGGAAAAAGAATTCTGAGATACATAGCAGGAACCAGAGATTATGGCATAATGTATGCAAGTACAGAAAAGAAAGAATTGATTGGATATACAGATAGTGATTTTGCAGGAAGTTTGGATGATCGAAAGAGCACATCCGATTATGTTTTCCATCTCGGTTCAGGAGTGATAGCATGGGCATCTAAGAAGCAGCCTATTGTTACACTATCACCAGCAGAAGCAGAATATGTAGCAGCGACTTCAGCAGCATGTCAAGCAGTATGGTTAAGAAGAGTATTGGATGGACTCAAGCAGAAACTGCAAGGATCAACAACGATATACTGTGACAACACATCAGCGATTGCACTATCCAAGAATAGTGTGTTTCATCAAAAGAGCAAGCATATTGATACTAGATATCATTTTATTCGAGAACTAGTGAACAATGGAGAAGTTCACTTGAAGCCTTGTAGAACGAGTGATCAATTGGCTGATATCTTTACGAAACCATTAGCAGTAGATTTGTTTGAGTTTCACAAAAGAAACTTGGGAGTTGTAAGCCTAGCTAAGACATAGACCAGCAGGCATGTTTGAGTTGTCATGAGTTATGTTTTAGTTTAGAGGTCGTAATTAAGGGGGAGTGTTAAAATATATAATTACTTCCTCATGCAGAAGTTAAACAATCAGTTAAGTGGAGTTAGTTGAGTTGAGTTACAGTTAGATTTGGTCAGTGAGTTAAAGAGCGAGTTAAGTGAGTTGATTAAGTTTAGTTATGAGTGACAGTGTGTGCATGTGAATTAGATTAAATACCCTTCACGGGTTCATTGTTTTAAGAGAGTAAGTGAGTAAGAGAGTTTCAGATTAATAGAAGAGCCGCAGCTCATTGTTCATGTGTGAAATCTTCGTGTTATTATGTGATTGAATCCTCTGCCTTTCCAACAATGTCACCGTTTCCCACCAGTGTAATCAATTTGATGGTTTCTGGTTGCCCAGAACGGTCACTTGGTACATTCCTATACAAAGGTCTGCAATAATTTTTCCCGGATACAAAGGACTGCGACAACCATTTTGCAATAACTTTTTCCATATACAAAGGACTGCACATGACGGACGGTTTCGTTGTTCATCATACTAAGTAAAGTCAGTCAGTTTCTGATACAAGTGATATTTTTTGTTTCAATCGAAGACATCGGGTATGAAGTAACTCTCAGACATACATAGTCTTATCCTGAATTAGACCACAGAACTTGTGACAACCAAACCTTTGACTATTGGACCAGGGGCATACTAAAATATTAGTGACATACCTGGATGTATCTGCACACTGTAGTAACATGGTTCACTCTCTACCGGCCCTACCTTGGATAGTTATTTTCGGCATCACATTTAACATAATAATGTATATCGGAAAAACAGTCCTATCTAATCACCACTTTTGGAATATGAGATTTATCGTCAATTTCTTATAGTATAAGATAATTATAAGAATTTGGAAATTTACAAACGTTAACCTGATGTCATGTCAGTGCCATGATCCAAGAAATTAAAAATATAACAGAAAACAGAGAGAATGTTGGACTAACCGCTCCACCTTTGAAACTCGAACTCCTCGTAAGCGACGACTGCTAACCGTTTGGCGAATATGTCATATGGCCTTTCCTGGACGACGAGAAGCCATCCGGCTTTTGGGTATTTCAATGCCAATCTGAGAAATTATTAATACTCATCCACCGCAGGTTCCCTCGTCCATCTCTGCATTCATCTGTTTGTGCCGAGATTCCCAAGAAAATATACTTGTTCGGTTTTGCAGATTATATTCTTTTCCAGAGCTTACAGTTTCCCCTTGCTGCTAATTCAGATTGTCTTGGAAGCCCGAAGTATCTGATCCTGGGAATGTGACCGAAACCTGCTCTATTCCGACGGATTCCAGAACTGGCTGTTTGGGCTGGGCGCCGGTTCTGCAAACGGGACAAGTGGAGTGAGAACGAAACCACATGTCAATACACTCAACATGAAAACTATGCCCGCAATTGGGCAGAAGCCTGCCTTTCTCATTCTCCTCGAATTCGGATAGGCACACTGCGCAGTCCAGACCATCCGTGAAATTCTGCGGTTTATAGAGAAACATGGGCAGGGTCTCTAATATAGCAGAATCCAACCCCACATTACACAAACTCGCCAGTTCTTGTCCGGAAAAATGAAACCGTCGACGCCTCCGTCTGGAAAATCTGGCAGGCTGTCTCCAAATCCATCTGGCATAAACGTGCAGCAAAATGACGAGCGAAGCCACAAGAACAAGAACTATTAAGGCCGATATCATGACTCTGACATTCATGGTATATCTGGGCTTGCGGTATTCCTGATGGGGTACATCAAAAGAATCATCGGAGTTCATAGCTGAATCCTGAAATTCTCCTCTATGGAATTGAAGCCACGGAAATTTTCTTTCAAATGGTGCTGGTTTAGGAGAAGTAGAAACCTCGACCCTAGCTCACACTACTTGTAGAAATAAGACAGATCGTACCTTCTCAAATACTGCTCGTTGCTTGAGGGTGGAATTTCTCCAAATGGGCAGTGCCTGCGATGAACCAAAAAATTATAGTCCGACCCGATCATGCACCTCATGTGTTTCGGCTTTCAGCGCGCAAATCGCTGTTCATGTTCAAAAACAAAATTGGAAAATATGTGGTACTGTCTGACATTAAGAGGAAAGGTTTTATTTTATGTTGAATCCTGTCGACAACAACAAAAAGTGACAGGCAACAAAATTGGGAAAATATGAGTACCTAGGTTCCATGGATGAACCATACTCTCCACCGTCGTGTCTAATTGAAGTCCATTTCTTAAGACGCGCCAAAAAATTAGCTAAGTCGGGTCAAGAATATAAGCCCTTCCGACGTGAACCAAAGGCGTTGTATAAATTTGATGGAGGCCCGAATTTTCATGTTTTTGATGATGTAATTAACCAATAAACAGCTAAAATCTTAAAAATTTCAACCAAAATTTATCGACATTTTGCCGAAATTTCCATATTATAAATTTCTACCCAATTTTATCAACATCATACGGGAATTTCAATGGTGTGCCGGCAACCTCAGACGCTCTTTAGATTACGGCGTACCGAAATACATGGGATGGACTTTAGGGTCTTTACCATGTGTGCGTATAGGTGTCACATTCACATGGCCGGGGGTGAAGTACTTTATAACCTTACTCTCCAATTTCATGACTTCCGCCACACGGAGACATAAAACCAGTTCGCATACCCTAATGGAACCCACCAATGTAATAAAAATAAACAGCTCGAAGACAAATGAAAAAGGAACTCTAGCGGATGACTTCAATTAGAGTATGTTATTTTAAAATTAAATAGCTAAAATAGTTGTAAATGTTAAAAATTAAAGGATATACATATAAATATAACGTTTCTGAATGAGTAAATGGAATGGTTTTGAGTTTTTATTTGATTTTTTAGTACATAGTGTGGATGTATGGTAATTTGTTATATAGACTCTTGCATAAGGTTTATACATGTAAAGTGGTTTGGGAATATTAAGTTAATGAGGTTTTATAATTGTGTGACTGTTTTTATCTAGTGGTATGTGGTATGTGTAATTTTGCTGTATATGTTTATTATTTAATTTATTGTTTTTATGGTGTTATTTCTATTATCTATATATAAGTGAGTAATATATACGTGAGTTGAGTTTGGAGTGGAGAGGATTATAGAGATTTTGATCTCAATTGAATAATTTATGAATATTGGTGAGGTGGAGAGCTTGTAGTGGGAGGTCTTATAATAGAATTATATTGACGATGTAAAGAAGAAGAGTTCATGAAAAATCTAATAGATCAAAGGGTGTAAGCAATGTAGATACCTTGTAATGATGGTGAGGATAATGTTAGCAAGAATGAATGACATGCAGACAACCCAAAGAAGAGGTATTCTCCATGTGGTGTAAGCCATGATGATTATGCTAAATCATACACTATAAGAGATTAACCAAATATGTAAGTGGTAGCGGAAGAAATAGTGATAAGGGAAATCATACTTATTGGAGATAAACCTAAACTTGACACTCACGTCTATTCAAGAAGTTTAAATGTAACTTAAGAATGATAGGCTAGATGACAAAAATGGAAAAATTATTTGAACTTGAGTGTATTAAAGATCTCATGTAGGTTAGTTTTGTTTGTACAAAATTGAAAAGTCATGCTTCTTTTAGGTGGGATAATTGTAGTTAAATAGAGAGAATGGCAGTAAGGAGAAGAGTAAAAGCGAGGATTAAAGTTGTAAATAATAAATCATTCATCGGACTCTATTAAGTGAGGATATTAAGAGGGGAGATCATATCCCCTTATTAACTACATAAGAAAATTATCACACCCTTTACTATGTTATGCCAACTTAGTGTTGAACAAGGAAGTTAGGCATTCATATTCACCCATTAATTAGTCGTTGAGATAAGAATAGGGGCACAACCCCAAACCAAACTTCATGGAAAATGTGCAGTACCATTTCACCTAGACTAGAAATTCACAAGTGACATGGCTGAGGGAAGGTTGGAGCCTTAACAATCCTCACGAGTAGATTGAGTACAAATTATAATTATCAAGTAAAGAGAGAGAAGGGGTCGGAATACACAATTTATTACCTTCCTCATATCATTAACCAGAACATACCAGAACTTATATCACATATATATATAAGATGGATATCAATTCATTAGTAGTTGAAATAATATGTAACCATCCCTCCCACATTTACCCAATTTCACAAGCTTGCCAAGGTAAACATGAGACGAGACTCATTATGACATGACCTGACCTCTCAGTTCTAGTAAGGAAGTGGGGCCTACAAACTGACCACAAGCTGACATCCTACAGGGGCTACAAATCACCGAAGAGATGAAGAAACACCCAAAGTGATCAATCCCTGAGTTGGAACCTTTTTTCACTGACTTAGACCCACAATCGTATGCTTTACATTGATTCCTTGTGGTTATGAGGCTATAACCACACTCACAAGTTTTCCTCCATGCGATTATGGCCTAAAATCCTTAGCTTTGAATATGTGTTCCCAGGATCTATGCCACCTTTTCAGGCCAACTCTAGACTACTACCCATAATTACTTGAGACTTTCCATAATCATAATTAATATGATGAAAAAGTTAAACATTCAATCTCGAATCAAAAACTTGACCTAGACTACCTAATCCATAACAAACATTCTGCCGAACACATGGCAAACATATAGGCAATAGGTCATGAATGCATGTCTGATCATAAACTGATAATCTTCCCATGAGAATCACCAAGAGGGCCCTATGCCCTCTCCACATAGCTACAACAACACTTACTAGTCCATGCATTTATCAACCATTTATATATTCATCAAAACATGTCAAGATTCGTAGATGTTATGTAACATCATATAACCAATGAATAACCAAAAAATAACCAACATAGACATAGTGAAAAATCAACCATAATATAACCAACATAATCACTACAAGTATACATGAATTACAGTAGAAAATAGCTCTTATTAATTTATGAAAATACCAACCAAGTCAGGGACTTCCACGTACCACCCAATTATATATTAGGCTGAACCAAATATTTCTTTCATTCAATCACCCTAACGCCATATTCCAAGCATGTATGTGGGATATATTGGAATAAACCAAAACAAAACCAAATCAGGGCTTCGAGAGGCCAAACCACCTCAACCCTAAACCATAGTGATTCCACCTCTATGGTAGGATATCTCAAAAACCATCCAGATCAGTCTCTACCCAAGTTTTCCAAGGCTCCAGAAACTAGTAACTCAACCCACAACCTTCCAAGGCTCCACAACATTTTTCCAACCCAGCTTTAGGGACTAGTAACTAAACCCACCAAGGGATCTAAAGTTTTTGTCCCAACCTAGGCTCTAGTACTAGTAACTCAACCCAAGTTGTTTCAGGGCTTCCAGAGTGTTTTTTCCAACCCATATCCATTGGGAACCTGAGCACTAACAAAAAAAACCCAAGTGGAAAAACCCACAACACCATGGTTATCCATGAAATAGAAAGGCAAGGATAAAACCATTGTCAATCTAGGAAAACCTCCATGCCAATGACAACACATAACCAAAAAATCACATTCATATACCATGCATCCAGAAATAAATAAGGAAACCACACATGCAACCTATTACCTGCAAAGAAATCTAGTTGTATTTTTTGATCCAACTATTTCCTTGCGCTCGTTTCTTTCCTTTGACTTATTTCTCCAATCCAAGTGAATGCCCAAGTTCTCTAATATTTCTCTAAGTGTGAAAGAGTGTGAGAGAATAAGAGAATGAGAGTGTGTTCCCTTCAAAACTGTGAAATAGTCAGCAATTGTTTCTCTGAAGCCTTTTTATCATTAAGGCCTCTATTTTCTTCATTTGACTTCAATACCGCTATCATGCATATTTGTGTCTCTTCTCCTTTATTTTCTCCTATTTTCCTTTATTTCTCAATGTCAGGCCAAGAGTAACTCCACAAATGTGGTTCTGCATTTCCATTAAGAGATCATTGACATATACATTGAAGATAGACTCTTGGAATTCAAATTCAAGTGTTTCTTCACCTTCCTTATTTTTGTATTTACAATCTTTACATAATTTCCATAATCCCAAAGATTAGGTGCCAATATCCCCCCCCCCCGCCCCTTAATCTAAATGGATGTTGGTGATTCCAACATCATTTTTAATATTTTAAACTTTTCCCTTCCAAGCACTTTGGTGAATATGTATACAATCTGCTCATTTGTGGAACAATGTCTTAGGTGGATTGTTTTGGCCTCAACAAGATGTTGAATCAGATGGTATTTTTTATTGATGTGCTTTGTTCGATGATGGAAATTTTGGTTCTTTGCCAACTTTATTGTAGAAGTGTTGTCAATCAAAAGAGGAGTTGAATTTACTTGTTTCTCTTGAAAATATTCCATAATTTTCCGGAGCCACACAATTTCATTTGTTGCTTAAGCTATTGCCACATACTACCACTGAGGCAGAATATGTTGGAACTGATTGTTTGTGTGACCTCTAGGAGACATCTCCTCATCCAATACTCATAGCATAACTTGAAGTAGATACTCAAGTTTCTTTATCTTCATCTAAATATGTGTTAGGTACCTATATTACTAGTGTAGTCCCTTATTGTTGTAGCCTAGCCCCCTTATTGTTATTGTTGTACCCCTATAGTCCCCATATTGTTATCATTGTGCCCGATAAAACCCCACTATTACTATTGATGGCCCTTAGATTATTATTGTTAGGTCGGGGAGGATTATGTCGTGACCCCATGGACTCCTATATATAGAAAGGAGGTTTTTTCATTTGAATCATCCAAGAATTGTTCATTTATGTAATGTAAAGGAGGTTGCACCCTCAAAGTGGATGATTTATACGGATTTTATCTCTCTTTTTTTCTATTTTTAGAGATGGTTTCATAACATTTGGTGTCAGAGCTATGGATTCTAGGGTTTCGCTACTTCAAAAAGGTCATTGTGGCATTTTCGCTATAACTTTCTTTCTGCGAAGTTTCAGACGCTAAAAAAAACTCATTTGTGAAGAAATCATGAGGAAGTTCGTGTAAAAATTTTAGATCTTGGTTCGCAATATTTTTGGAGATATGATTTGTGGAAGTTAGGGTTTTTGCAGGCTCCCAAATTTCATCTCGAAGAGGTGACCTTGGGAAAATCATCATAACTATCTCTCTGAGCATCAGATTAGAATTCTGTAAAAAGTGGCCAAAAGTACATGGAATGTAGTTTTTTGTGTATCAATTTTTGAGCTGAAGGAGGAAACAGTGACACGTGGCACGCCGTACATTTTTTCTCTACTGAAGCAGTCCATAATTAGATCATTGTGGGAGATTGGGAATACCTTTGTCTTGAAGAATCCAAATCAGGTCAAACTTGTGGCATTGGAAAGAAGACTCAGAGGGCTACTACAGGACCAATGCTTAAATATCAGAGATCCAAAATTGCAGAGATACATCAGTTTCAATATCGAGGTCCTCATAAGCAAGAAAAAGGTGTGCATTGTTTTTCAAATTGCGTAAGTCTTGTTTGAAAAATCAGTTTGATGTGATTCCAAGGGCATATTGAAGCATAGATATCAATATTAGGTTCTAAAATGCCCCCTAAAAATAATTTAACATTGATTAAGCCCTCAAAAGTCTCTACTATGAATCATGAAGAGGAAGAAGTGCAACATGATATATCAAAATTACAAGAGTAAGTGCACTAAATTTATCTCTTACAAAGAGCAACAAAAAATGAAATAGAAGTTTTTAAGAAAGGCATGGAAGCCAAGATGGATGGTTTGAAGAAATTCATGTAAGCTAATATGGATGGTTTGAAGAAAGGCGTGGAAGGTAAGATGGATGGCATGTAAGCTAATATGGATGGCATGGAAGCTAACATGGAAGACATGAAGAATGATATAAAAGCAGACCTGGAAGTTTTGAAGGAAGGTTTGACAAAGTTGATACAAGAAATGATTCCTAATGGTGAAAATATAATACAAGAAACTCATGATGAGAAAAAAATAAATGTTAATCATGATTTCATAAACTCTAATGTTGGATTGAAGACCCACCATATTCCAAAGATGGATATGATGAATTTTGATGGTGAGGATCCCGCAACATGGATACTACATATGGAGCAATATTTTGATCTCCATAATGTGCAAAGCACATAAAAGGTATGCTTCGCAACTTTGCATTTAGAACAAAATACATTTGTATGGTGCCGTTGGCTTTGCTCTCGTAAACAAATTGTCACTTGGTCAATTTTTACAGAGGAAATGATAGCACATTATGAGGATATAAAGAGAAACACCTTCTTTAGCCAATTGATAAATCTCAAACAAAAGGGTTCAATGGTGGAGCACATTGAGGACTTCCAAAAAATGAATATAAGGGTAACTGATATTCCAAAGGAACATAGGATCAATGTCTTCATAGGGATTTTAAAGGATAACATCCAATATGAGGTTCACCTTTGGGAACCTGGTTCATTGGAGAAGGCATTTAGGTTGGCAAGAAAAACTGAAAGTAAATTTACGGCGACAAGGAAGCCTATCACTAACATCTATAAATATGGAAGTGTTGTTACTCCTAAACTTCCACAACCTACAAGGTTGTTGGAAATATTGTCATTGATGGAAAAGGAGTAGAAAGGAGCAACACCAAAATTATCATTGAGAACAAAGGAGCAGATCAGGATCAGCTAGAGTATAAAGGAGCAACACCAAAATTATCATTGAGAACAAAGGAGCAGATCAGGATCATCTCGAGTATAAAGGAGCAATAAGGAAAATAAGGAAAAATTTAAGTAGAGAAGCATAAAAGAGAGGCAAAGGAGTAGCATTAGAGGCAAAGGAGCAAGGAAGAGGAGCTGCAAAGAGGCATGGATCACCACCAGAATTATCATTAAGGCAAAGGAGTAGAGAGGAGTAGTAAAAAGGCAAGGAGCATCATTAGAATTTTTATCAAAGAGCAAAGGCAGCAAAGGCAGCAAGCTTGGGTCAATTCGTGAACGCATTCAATCAAGTCGTGAATGTGCTAGGTCGAGTCATGCATGAGTGGGCAGATTCATGAACATGCTAAGACAAGTAATGAACGCATTCAACAAATGTAGAAAGTTGTGAACGCATGGGTCAAGTTGGAAAACCGAGTTGTATGAATACAAATAAGTGAAAAAAATTTCTATGAAATTCGTTGTAGTTCAAAGTATGGCAAAACACAGATTTATTGAAGACGTGATTCCATTGGAAGGTATCAGTGTATGGGAGGAATGGATGGTCGTGATCAAGTCGCAGAAATGACAACAAGAGAATGGACGCACCAAATTATGTCACATTGGAAAGAAGACGATTGGAGCACATCACAATCAATGACTTTTATATTTACGTGTTAAGACATCGCAAGTTATATTGTTTAATTTGCGATGCGATGAGGAGCCACTTGTCGGGTGGAGGTCCATGCGCATATCACACATCATATGCAATATGATATAATTGTTAACGACGTAGAGGTAAATGTGTGAAATGTCGATTTTCGATGGGTTAAATTACGCGATGTGCGATAAGCTTTTTGGGTTGATTGCTGATGAGTTAAAATGTCCTATTTGCGATAATACACATAAATTGCGAAATGCAAAGTGCGGGAGATGACATGGCAAGATGATGTGGCAGTGACGTGGCGATGACATGACAGTGACGTGGCAATGATGTGGCAGTAACATGGAGATGATGTGGTAGTGACATGACGATGATGTGGCAGTGACATGGCGATCATGTGGCAGTGACGTGGAAAAGTGATGTGGCACGATGATGTAGATATGACGTGGACCTAGCTCGCATATTGCACATCTCAAGCTCAGGAGGATAAGCACTCAAGAATCATGTTAGAATGCCAAAGTGCGGAATGTGATAATAATATCAGATGCGATATGCTTCAAAGCTAAATTATAGAGGATTTAAAGGCCGATGTGGGACCCATTCGCACATCGCACATTGCTATCAGTGATTCTTATATTTATATGTTAAGTCATCACAAGTTAATTGCTTTTAGTTGTGATGTGATACGAGGAGCGGACGCGATGGAGTTACAAAGCCAAAGACTGAAGAAATAAAGTCTGGTTGTGTGACCCAATCGGATATCGCAATTCGCAAGCTCAAGAGGATAAACGCTTAAGAATCGTGTTCGAACGCCGAAGTGTGAAGTGCGATAAAGAGGACAGATGTGATTCAGGTCAACGCCGAATTTTAAATGGTTTCAAATCCAGATGTAAGGCCTTTTTATGAGGAAATCACATCAGAGGAAGAAAAGGAGCCTTATAACGAAGATCGCCTGAATACCGAAATGCGATGGAAAGTGGATGCGATGCATTATTCAAAGGAAATAGAATATATTTCAAGTCTAGTCTTACATCTGTTTAAGTGGAAAAAGGTTTGAACGCGACTAAAGGAGACTTGGGTAAGTGACTTGACATAGAACAAAGGGCAAAGGCAAAATTTGAATGTTGTGGTAATAAGAAGACATGTACCATGGGTCGAGTCGGGCTCAGAAAGACCTGTGGGTAGAGTCAGGTGTTGAGAAAAGATGAAGGTTGAACGTTGCGGGCAAGAAAAGGAAGGTAGATAGGCAGAGTCGGGAAAAAGAAGATATAGTGGCACTGTTGGAAACACAACAACATGGGTCGAGTTGGGAAAAAAGGAGATTATGCAGCATAATGAGAATATAATAGCAGAAACATAAAAGACAAAGGGACATCAAGCAGAAGAGGAAAAATGCATAGAAGCTAAGAAGCTGAAAGGGTTGAGTTGAAATATTGTGTATGAATGTAAATTTATTGATATTGTTTGTGATGCAAAGGCAAGTCTCCAATGAAAAGAAAAACTCCATTTAATACTGAAATAAAAGTATATATTGTTGTAAAATTATAAATATGTTGAGTCAGGAAATGAGTGGGTGGAAGGAAAAGAGTCATGCCTGTTCACTTCGTATTCCCATATAGAATGCAAACAGCCATGAAGTTATCTCTATAAATGATGTTATTGTAATGTGCATAGAAAGGTTAGAGAGTGGAAGAATGAGAGTGAGCAGATAGAGATGTTGTGCACATCCAGAGCTGATATGAAGCAAATATGAAGTTTGAAAAGGCAACAGTGAAGAAGGAGTAAAATAGAGTTGATATCCAGGTAAATCATCATATAATTTTATTGTAGTGTGAGGGAGTTCGAGCTTCCATATCAAGTTGTAGTTTGATAGATGTCCAGTTGTAGCTGGTTGAGGTAGGAGCCTCTTGTGGGTTGTAGCATGCAGAAAATAGATGGGAGTTGGAGCTTCCTTTCAAGTTGTAGCTTGTATAAATTGAGGTAGTAGCCTCCTGTGGGTTGGAGCCTATAGAAAATCAGTTGTGAGAGGGAGTTGGATCTTGCCTTTGCATCACAACAATAATAAGATGTGGTTTTTCTCCCTTATGGGTTTCAACTTATATCTCTCGTCTATGTGCATGATGATTATGTGTTGATGTATTGTGTTTAATATTCTTATTATTTGTTGCCCACATATTAATTTTGTTGATTCATTATATATTAAGTTTCTTATGAAATGGAGGTGTAAATAAGTTTAAAGAAATAGTTTTAAATGTCCATGAATGTACTAAACTAATTCACCCCCCCCTCTCAGTATATCTAATGGTTCATAAATTGGTATCAAATCCGGTTCCTTTTGTATCATTTTACCAACTGGAAGGAGGTCCTAGGTACCCAAAATGGCTAGCCTAGAAGGATGCTCAACAAATAAAGCTCCATTGTTTACTGGCACAAACTATGCTTTTTGGAATATAAGAATGAGGACATACTTAATGTCTCTAGGAATATAAGTTTGGAATGTTGTGGAAGAAAAATATGCACCAAAGGATATAGACACTGAGGAAGAAGCCAAACAAAATTTCAGAGCTAATGTAAAAGCAATGAATGCACTCTTGAGCGGTCTAAGGGAGTCAAAATTTATCAAAGTAATGCATAGTAAGGCTACCAAAGATATTTGAGATACTTTAGGAAACATTCATGAGCGAGATACAAAGGTGAAGATGGCCAAACTACAAGCACATATAAATCAGTTTGAAAACTTAAAAATGAATGAAGATGAAGATATAGGTGCATTCTTCTTAAGAGTTGTAGAATTTGTGAATATCATGATAGGCCTAGGAGAATAAATTAAAGAAAGTGTTGTACTACAAAAATTATTGAGATCTCTACCACCCAGGTTTAATCATAAGGTTTCTGCCATAGAATAAACAACAAACTGGGAAACCTTAACCAGAAACCAATTACTTTGGAACCTAACAGCATATGAGATGAGACTTCCTAAATGGAAGTCAAACACGAGGGAGGCTTCCTTTAAGCCAAACAAGTGCATAGAAGAAAAGGAAGGTACATGCTCACGCTCTGATGAAGAAGAAGCCAAATTTTTTAGAAGATTGGATAGAGGCATAGGTAAGTACAATGAAAAACTTCCATTTAAGTGCTTTAATTGTGGAAGAGTGGGGCACTATGCTTAAAAATTTCCTCATAATAAAATAGAGAATTAGTCAAAAGGGAAAGAAAAAAGAAATTTCAACAATACGAAAAAATGGAACAGATTTAATTGAAGAACATTCTATACTCAATAAGACAGTAGTGCATCTGAGAGCTTAGATGAATCCCCTAATGAAGAAATAACATCAAAATTCATTTTGATGGCCAAGGAATATCTTGAGAAAGATCTCCTGGAATTTGAAGAAGAAGGTGAGGTAGATCTTGAGGGAGAGTTGGTGAGTGCCCTAAAGGAAATAGATAGACTCAAGTTCAAGACTAGAAAACAGAAGGAAATCCTTCTGAAACATGTAAAGGAAGAACCAAGCTCTGAACATTTTATCAAGTTGAAAATTGAACTAGAATAAGCAATGAAATTAGAAGACATTATGATGTAGAAAATAAGAGAGAAAAGTCAGGAATGTGGAAGATTGGAAGAAGAGGTGGTGAGTCTGAGGAAGAAATTGGAAAAGGCTCAAACTGATTTAACAATGAAAATTTAGCAGTTAAATGGTGCTAAACAATTCAACCATATATTAAATGCACAAAGATCTCCTCTTGCAAAGATTGGGATATGATATGAAGGAGAATCCAACAAGTCAAATGCAGAGGATAAGAAAGCTATTAAATTTGTGAAAATTGTCGTAAGAGAAAACGTTGACTCCCATCAATCTGAGAACAAAATTGTGGGAAACCCTTCATATCCTCATGAGATGCAGCAAAAAACCACCACAAGGAAAGCGTTGGAAACAAAAGAAGTGAACAACCAAGAAACATTCCAGCACAGATCAAATGCCTTCCAAAGACAGAATTTTCATATGACCAAATGGCTATATTCCCAAACAACCTTCTCCGCCAGATACATATACTACTTCCATGGGTATTGCTTTTGCTGTAAAAGGTTCAGTCATAAAGCCACGGTGTGTAGAGCATATATAAGGAGAATGGAGTATGAAAACTCAAAGGGAATTAAGAACAATGGTGGATTCATTCGTGTACATAATCCATTCCGAAATACAATCAAATGTTTTTTCTACCATAAAAATGGGCACAAGTCTTATGAATGTCCTCTCAAAGACATCCATCTCCTTAGAAAATTTATAGAACAAACAGTTGCATGCAATGAAAAATGAAGCTAAATAGATGTGATCTGGTTCTAATTGTTCAAGATCACAACAATCAATGGTATGTGGACAGTGGGTTCTCAAAACATATGACTGGAGACTGAAGCAAGTTTGTAACATTTGATGAAAAGAAATCTGGGAATATAACATTCGGTAATGATAGAACATGGAAAATCAAGGGAAAAGGCACAGTCAGCCTAAATAATAGAAGAGGAGAGGCTCAGGATGTATTGTTTATAGATGGTCTAAAAACCAATATGCTAAGTGTTAGTCAAATGTGTGATAAAGGCTGTGAGGTCCTTTTCAGAGCCCAAGATTGTGAAGTAAGGTCAATCACCATAGGAAAGACCTTGGTCAAAGGTGTTCAAACATAGATTAATGTTTATATAGTGGAAGAGGAGAATTAAGCATGCCACATTAGCAAACTTTAGGAATCTTGGCTATGGCATAGAAGATTGGGACATCTATATTTTGACCACGTCATCAAACTGAGCAAAAAGAAAGTTGTCAGAGATTTTCCTGCAATAAAGAAGCCACCAAATACCATATGTAAGTCCTTCCAACTGGGAAAACAAACTCACACATTGTTCAAAGCTAAAGACCAACTATCTACAAGTAAGCCTCTTCGACTTGTACACATGGACCTATGCGGACCTTCAAGAACAAAGAAGATGCCCCAATAAAGGATGAACTGATAATGGTGGTGGTGTTTCATCTTTGACGCCTAAATGGTGGAAGACCTGGCACTCCTCCCTCTAATGGGGGGAGGTCCAAAAAACGTCTAGGTCAATGAGGTCCTGTTGGGTCCATTATAATGTCGACTAGCTTAATGTTGGAAATATTTTTGATGTAATAAGAAGAAATTATTACCAAAGAAAATATGATCACATACATTAAAAAATTGAAAAAATAAAAGGTAAGTTTTCCTTTAGATTAATGCTATGTGATCAAGCAAGAAAAAAATATGGTTTGGTTGCTTTGCATATGATACTCAAAAATCCTAAAAAGACCTAATCGTACTCACACTCTCAAATGTAACTGGGTCTTGCGAAGATGTCTTCTAATGGGTACTAGGGATAATGTATTGAAAGAAATAGCGACCCCTTCCAGCAGCCGAAGAATCAACCAAGGTAAAGGTAAGAGGATCTAGTGTTTCTTGCATCGTCACCTCTAGGGAAGGATTCCCTAAATTTAGCCACTAAAGTACCATCATCCCACGTGAGCGTTTGAGTCTTGAGATTCTTGGTATTTAGCTACCAACATCGAGCACTAGATGGGCCAGTTAGCCCCAAAGAATAATGCATGCACTGAGCCTAAGATTAACACCCTCTGAAATGAGTCTCTATAATGCTTGGGTATTCTGTTCCGTGGGCGGATAGATGGATTTTAAGCTAATAATCTCCCTAAACGGTAAACCTCTATGTTTCAAAATGTAGAATGACCACGACGGCTTATTGGATGCCTACCCCCAATGGTCTTAACCTGAACTATAATTTATTTTTTGGCCCCTGTGGGGAGAATTTAGTGAGTTCAATTTGTGGTTAGTTTTAGAGAGTCTTAATTTTCTTAAGGTGTGCTTTAGTGAAGTAACTGTAAGAAGAGGAGAAAGGTCCTAACACACTGGGTGCCTTTCGATCCAATGCTTACCAATGCTTCGTGTGTGCTTTGGAGTGTACAATCACAAGTGTTATGAGATATGGATATGCAGTGATCCTTTACAGTCCTTCTCTAATTACGCTATGTGTGATTATTTCTTGCAGAAAATAAACTATGCGCGAATGATGGGCCGCTTACTCCTTCTCTAGTTAGACTAAGTTTTGCACTATAGGGAGATGGAAAATTATCTTAGAAAATATTTCATATGCATACCCAGGCTCACCAAGAGGTGCAATGGTGGCAGAGATTACTTGCCTTCTTTTCGATATTTTGGTCCTGGTCGCGAATCCTAATGCAAAAAGTTGAACTAAACTAATGAAAAAAATCAAAAAACAAGAAATTAGCTAAAGATGTGTGGATGTATGCGCCACTTACTTTTCTTCTAATCATTCTATGTGTTTGGTATATTTTACCAACAAAGAGTTTATTAAAATACCATTTTTGGATTGAAGGCCTCTTACTTTCCCTTAAACTATGTGTGATTTGCAATGATAAAAAACTAAGATTAAAAATAAATAAAATTCTAAGCTAAACTCTAGCAAAAGTGTCCTAACCAGTCATGAAATACCAGAGCACAGTGATGGAAAATTTCTTATCAATTTCCAACACCTTACAACTGCAAAAAAATGAGAAAAAATTGTGAAAAATGAGCTCACGACCTACCGCGCGGATTATTTCACATAGGCGTGAAGTTTGCACATTCGCCTGGGTTGAACGCGCGTGGATTACAGTGGATGAAAAACTCCGCCTTCTCTGAGCCAAATTGATCACTGAGGGTGATTGAAAAGTGCTGAGAGGAAGAAGGAGTGAATTTGCAACAAGTCTGGGCAGGAGAGAGGACCTGCAACAACAACCACTAGCTTAAAAGAAAGAATGAAGTAGAATCACCGTTCCTGTTGTAGTGTATTCGACGCATGTGCAAACAAAATACATTGGGCTTAATAAGAAGGTTGTTTTCCTACAATCAAGTCACAGGTCAATTAGTTTGTTATATTGTTAGTGGAAGAATATAACATGCAGTAAACTAAGTAAGAAACATAACATGCTACGTCAATGAAGAAATATAAAAAACAAAGCAATCATGTACAATAACAAGCTCAATCGAGTCAAACACGCTAATAATTCAAATGGAGAACTCTCTCCCTTTATTAGGTGTTGGTGGTATAAGAGAATAGGATGTTAAATCACTTGCAATGGATCCAATATCCAAGAGAAGGGGGTCTCTTCCCCTCAAGATTTTTGCAAGCCTCTCTCTCCCCTCGATGGATGGTATAATGACAGACACTTGGTGAAATTATTCTCTTGGATTGAGATTTTTGGTGCCCAACATCTCAATCCTTCCAATCCTGCTTGCTGCTTGGACAACACAAGATGGTTTGCTCTCAAGCAATTTGGCCAGCATAACAATGTGTTCTCTTGTTTCTCTTCCGATGGCATTATTTTATAGAAAAATTTCAAATTTTCCCTCCCTCTCTTGGTACAATATGGATGTTGACACAAGAGTGGGAGGATGATTCCTTTGTGTGATGCCCTAAGGCCTCAAGGTGGCTCCAAGGCAGTTGTACTTGGCTGGCTTGAGTGATAATGTTCTTCTTCAAGTGTGTTAAGTGGTCCCGGATGGTGAATTTCTGCATACTCAGGACCGCACGACTCTTTGATGGATAGCCGCGATGATCTTCATGGCTATCAAAGAAAAATCTGCAAAGATCACATGGGGTTAGTGTTTCTTGTGTGCAATTTAATAAATTTGCCTCATTGACCTTAGGAAAAGTTAAATTTTTTAGCTCTTGTAATGTATTTATTCCTTGAAAATCCTTATTTGTACCTTCTGCTTGACATTTTCTAATGTCTTTTGCTTGTATGATTTTCCAGTGTTAACGCACATGTTTGGTAGATTCGGCCAAATTAGCATCCTAGCATGCCCTTTCTAGTTTCCACATGTCACTACCATGGAGGTGCTCTGTTAGAATAATTTATATATCACCCATCCATGTTGGTTCATTCCAAAGGCTTAAATATTTCATGAAATCATTTCCTTCGTCGTTCGGTGACAAAAAGGTTTCCATCATGCCCCACAATTTTTGTCAATATTTCCCACTCTCCAAAGAGGGAAACACATATCAGTTGGTAGAGACAACACAATACGAATTAGAATTAACATTGGTTATTAGGTTATAAGCAATGTGAATAATGACAAATCAATGTGATTAGGGTCTTTTCCAAACCCAATTGCATTTACGTGTCTACCAAGGTTCATCCGGCCCTAAATACAAGGCTCTTGCTTTGTGATAATCAAACATAGAAGTTTTAAGGATTTAAATGACCTTGCTAAGCCTTCCTCGAAGTCAAGTGTTTCTAGGATCGATGCCCATGATAAGAATGGAATCCTCATTCCAAAAACAACATTCCAGACATATACATAGACAAAATACATCGATGAAGCTATCCTCATTATTGCTACTGGAATGGAATGAGCCAAAAAATGGTTGGCACCACTCAGTAAATTAAATCAAAACACCGACATATTAAACCACATAATGGATCTCCACCTACTTCATTAAATCCACTTATATATTATAAAGTGCAAAGACAATCAACACTCTTAAATAATCAAAGATCCTTAATATCCATGGCATTCCAAAAAAATGGAACTTTACACACTGTCATTAGAGAAATTTGAAGTCTAAAATGGGTGTCCCAAGGAATATTATAAAATTGTAGTGGAAATAATAAAATAAGATTAGATTACATCATCACGTTTTGGAGGGAAAAAATAAAAGAACTACCTTTCCAACATGTATTTTCAACTTATCTCATTATGATTTTACTCAAATTTCGAGTGACATAACTCATTGGATGCAGAATTTGATTAATCATTCAAGGAGTACCCATGTTGCATACTTTTCATAGACCCTATTACATGAAAAATGTGAAATACATGAAAAAATGTGATTTTAATCTTTTTTTTCATGTATTTCACATTTTTCATGTAGTAGGGTCCATCGTTAGTATACAACATGGGTACTCCTTGCATGTAAAATTAAATTATGAATCTAACAAGTGATCCCGCTTAAAATTTGAGCAAAATCGTAGGGAGATAAGTTTAAAATACGAGTTGAAAAAGTAGTTTTTTTTGCTTATTTTTTTTAATCTTTTTACCTTTTTACTCTAAAAATGGTGAATCATCCCCCATGGTTGACATCAACACATTGAATCCTATTCGTTCTTATAAATTTTATTTTTGTTGTACATTTTTGTTTTGAGACCCAATTTTTATCTCAAAATTTCTATAGTGAACAATTAATTGAGTATATTAGGAAACCATACATATTCATGCAATTAGCTCTTCAATTTAGGTAAATGTATCAAAAGCCACATGTATATGAAAATCCCTCACAACATGATAATAATCATGCCAACTTTATCATTGCAAATACATAGAGGTACATATTCCTTCACTGACAATGCTAATACACCCATTGTCGTATAGAAACATTTTTTATCATTCATATTGCACGAGTACACTCAAAGATACAAGTAAGAAAATTATCTTATTAACTAATAACTAGAAATTGAGATAGGGACTTCAACTCTCCTCCCAATATTAGGCCAACTACACTTCCATTCTTTCTTACAGTTAACGACCACTGAGCCAAATTTATATCATGAGGAGTGAAGTTGTCAAGGGAAATTGACACTAATCTAGTTAACAAATCACATGGGAATCCATAGCACATAGTGCCTCCACTTGACACCTAGGTGTCCAGAGCACATAATGTCTCCACCCAAATAAATAGTTCTTGGAATCTAGAGCACATGCTGTCTCCAACTAGAAACCATAAGTCAATAACACATAGTGTCTCTACCTAAACAATCACTACATGGATCCAAAGCCCAAAGTATCTAGCTTCACCCTTCAGGAATCCAATGACCACAGTGTCTCCACCTATTATACCCACAAGAATACATGGCACACCATGTTCCCACCTAATAAATGCAATGGGAATCCAGAGAAATCAGTATCCACCTGTTAAACTCCAAGAAAATTCCTAGAGTACACAACATCTCCACCTGCTAAGTAGAAATCCAGTGTCCATCGTGACTCCACCTTGTTAACATTGCAACTTTTCCTTTACTCCATGCTCCTCACCATACTTCCTAGTCTCTACTTACACATGGCCTTCTCCAATAAGTTGACATGCACTTTCTGTTCTTGCATAGTCTCCTCTTTTGCATGCTCTCATTTTTCGTTCTCGCCATATGTTGTTTCCTTAACTTCCTTGTGTCCCTTGTCAATTGTCTATCCTTAAGTGTGTATTCCACACACTCTTCCTTTTTCCTTTTCAACTTTATTAAGTGTGTATTTCCCAGTCAATGGATGATCCAACATATATTGGAATATAATCACCAATGCAGTTGGATTGAAATTCCAATTTAGGGTTTACCACAACTTTAGGTAGACAATGTTTCGACCGTCACTTCCTTGGTGGCAGAAAGGATTGTTGAGGCTTTTTCTCATCTCCATTGGGGTTTTGTATCGAGCTATTAGGGTTGGTAGCAGAAGGTTTCCCCGTATTGTTGTAGATGACTACAATCTTGCTATAGGACTGAGGTCCACTTCCTCCATTGGCATTCGCCAATAGAAAGAGTGGTAGATGGATCACCAAAAGCACAACAACTATGGTTTGGTTATTTTTCGAAATTTGTAGAGTCAATTTCCAACATTTTTAGTTTTAAATAAACACACCATCATTATCATTAATGTTAATAACAATTTCTGTTTATACTTATGTAAAAGAATGAAAAGTGAACTAAAAAAACATGAATAGAGTATGAAAAACATGAAAGGATTCGTAAAAAAGAAGAAGAAGTAAAAGTGATACATGAATAGAGTATGAAAAACATGAAAGGATTCATAAAAAAAGAAGAAGTAAAAGTGATAGAATTATGGGTGGATGATGTATTAAACTATTATCACTCCATTTAATTTCCAAGTTACCATAAACTCCATTAAAAGGGAAGGAGAAAAAAGAAATACAAGAAAAACGAATCTATATATAACTAATATTATTTTTATATATTTTAAATTTAAAATAGGAAAAAGCTTCAAGAGTGAAAACAATTTATTAAAACAATTGTTATTATTGATGTATGTGATTTTGTTTTTCAATAAATTTTTAATTTGTATTTTTTAATGTTATTTTATTTTTGTGAAATAATATTTTTAAAAATTTAAAGTTTAATTTTTTCTTCGTATTATTTTTGAAGGTGGTCGTGAGATTATGCCATACGAAAAAAATTTTGTTTGAAAAGAAAAGTTAAAGGGACTTTGTTTAGTGTAAAGCCTATTATGGTTCTTTAAACAAGGCAGAGAGCTATTAGGGTTATTTATCGATTTAGTGTCAACTATAAGCAATTTTTTTTTTTTTTAAAGAGTTGATGAGTAATACAGTTTTATGAGGCACTCTAGGAATATGAGATGATGAGGCTGGGTCAGGAATATTTAATATTAGAAGTTGTTTCAAAAGGTGCAAAGAGAGACCGATAGGTTTATTTAATTGGAAACGTTTTATAGATTTGTATGCATGTATTGCATTGCTTTGCATTTTGAAACACACATTTAAATTAGAAAAATTGTATGATAAAAGTATTTATAGATATGTATGCCATATACCATATGTATTGGAAAATTTAAATTTATATAAATATTATAAAATATGATATTTTAGTTTTATGGATCTAATAATGCCAGTGATACTCCCAAGGACGTTGGAGATACTACTAAAGCAAACAAAAAGCTAATCGAACATGACTATGACTGGAAATCTGTATCAAATAAATTTCCAAATTCGAGCAAAATCAAGAGTAGAGGCTTACGCTTCAGAGCCGGAAACACTGATAGAAGTTGGGAACTTTAAACATACACTAGACTTATTTTGCCATGACAATTTCAAAATTTATGTATGGCCGAGAGACCTACCACAATTCAAATTCAAATGTGGAGTCTACTTCAAATGTGGACAATGCCTCGCAATTAGATTGGAAATATGGCAACCAAGTGTACACTCCCGGTAATGATGCGAGTGATACTCCCAAGGCCCTGTGGAGATACTATCAAAGCTATTAATAAAAACTTATTAATAGTTTAAATTTGAGATGAGAGGGTTGAAAACGGCGAAGACAGGAATATTCTCTAAATTTATAAACTTATTCCTCAGTCGATGGGCCAAGGGTTATTCACTAGTTCAATCTCAATTTGGGTTTTTGCCCCCAATATAGCATTTAAACTATTTTTTTAATTCCAAATTAAGAAAATTTTTATTTGTAGATATAGAGACCTTTCATGGTATATATAATAATAATGTTCTTTATTTACTGTATATTAATTTATTTTAAATTATTTACAATTTTAAAATATTAAAATTATTAATATATATTAAAAATAATAATAATTAATTATATAATATTATTATCTCTGTGGCATGGTAAGTATAAGGCATTGGGTATGTGTTGATTATGAATTAATTAGTGTTTGAAAAAAAAAATTAAATAGTTTTCAAAGTTCACATTATAAACCAATTTATTTATTTTTTATATATTTTTATTTCGTTTTTATTGGTTATGATTTTTATGATCTTATTACGTAATGATGATAATGTACCATCAGAAGCTAATCCAGGGACATGGCAGGGTTGGAGATTCTAATCATAAATGAGCATTATTTCAATGGGTTTCAGAGTTCATAAAACAAGGACAATGTAGCAACGACTCCAAAGACTGTCCTTGAAAAAATTTCTCCCATAAATTAATTTCTTCCCGTGGATCTAATTAGTGATCCTTTTGTGTACAGACTTTTAAACTTTTTCCTTGCCCATTGGTGTTTGTTGGAAAATCATGAGGCTTTTACGGCGTAACCTATTATGTATTATTCATTTTTCTGTTAAATTATGTGTTCAGACTCTTAAAATTAGTTTGAGGCCAAACTCAATTTCTTTTCCCTTCATTCCAAACCAATTTCTGAGTGAGGGGTTTGAGTCCTATGGAGAACTTGTCTGCCTAAAATACAGATGACTTTCCAATATTCTGCATTGCATGGGTCTGGGTGATATGTAAAATGGAAAAAATGGCTTCACTCACAGAAGAACATGGAATAGAGGTGTACATGGTATCTAGCTGCATTTGACTGGAAGAGGTAGTATTCTTGCACAAAATGAGCCTAATCCTCATGGTTAAAAAAACGATGTGGAGCATCTCACACATTCATAGTGAGCAGTAGCAAAACCATGTATGGAAATCCTAGCTACATTTTTCAGGAAAGAAAAAGAAAAGCTAACTTGTTTTCTATTGATATAAAAAACAAGTTTACATATAGTATGTTTTAGCAACTAATATTCTAATACATGAGAAGTAGAACATAGAAAGACGGCATAAAACCTATCAACCCAATTAAAAGGGTCTAAAAGGGTCTAAGAGAGATGAGACTAAAAAGGAAACCTCTTTATGATGTGTCGCATGGAGATACACCAGCAAAAACTAAATAAGAGAGTCTTTGTATTAACATATTTATAAAAGGAGAAAAAATATCAATGGGTCTAAGAGAGATGAGGCTAAAAAAGAAACCTCTTTATGATGTGTCGCATAGAGATACACCAGCAAAAACTAAATAAGAGAGTCTTTGTCTAAACATATTTATAAAAGGAGAAAAAATATCAACCGATTGGGATTTTTCTCATGCGTTGAAGAGATCTTTGTAGAAAACTTTGTAATGAATTTTTCCTGTCTGTAGTTGGTGTCGCCTCCACCATTTTCAACTCTCTCATCTCAAATTTTATGTCTTGAGGCACTAAGCATCACACGGCTCAGACCTTTTAACACTCCCCAATCACCTAACTCTCGGCACCAACTACTTTATCCCGGCCCTGCTTTCATCAACCGCTTCCATGGTTTCCAAGCCTGCGTTCCAATAGAGGCCATGCTTGTAGAAATTGCCGACGCTCTTTTTGAAATCATCTGATTGCGGCACGCAGATCCACTGATCCGTAACTCTATTCACTCGCCTGTTCTTGCAGATCCGCTTATCTGTATCTCTATTCACTCACATGTTCCTGCTCTCGCATGGCTGGGATAGGGGCGGTTGTTTATGGTGGCTAGGAACTACATTGATTAAACATAGGTACCTCTAACTAAATCCACCAATAAACCGATCCAGACCTGATGCAACGACAGAGCTGGTTCTGCAGGTCCTCTTCCACTTGACTCTGAAACATACCAGTGGAGTTCTTAGACTACCTTGTTCTTAAAGGGAAACTACACAACATAGGATTCGAATTCAACAAACTCATATTGGTGGTGCAGCTCAAATCGGAGAAAACAAAGAGGATTTTTGGATTTACGGTTTTGGGTGTAGTCGCGTACCATAAATAGAATGAATAATTCAAACGGAACCTGGTGAAACGTAGCTTAAAATTTGTGTACAGATGTTAGAATTTTTTTTTGAACAAATGTCAATTATAGAAACGAAGTATTAACATCAATCAGAAAAAAAGGTGAGCCTAACATTTGTGCACAGATGTCAGCTTGAGACAAGAAGTGTTGACCAAACCCAAAAAGGTATTGATTCAAAAGAATAGGCCTATCAGCCTAATAAGTGATGATGAGGCTAGGTCATTCTCATATGTACTCATAAGGTAGGAACATTTAATATAAAAATGAGGTTATTTTTATATGTATTTATAAGATAGGGATATTTTAATAGATAAGTAGATTTATTTATAACTTAGTATGAAGGAATGCGTAAGTTTGTTTGTCTTTCCATTCCCTTTAAAATAAAATTAAAAATTATGTTTTAAATAGAAAAATAATGTAAGCTGTAATTAAAAAAATGAATATGTTGTAAAGTAATTAGAAGTAAAAAAAATGTGTGAATGAGATGGTTAAATCTTATACTTTTCAAAAATATTTAAACAAGAGATTCAAATAAACTATTTGAAGATTTATGTTAAGTAAATTATGTCAATATCAACTTCATATATATCTATATACAGAAAAAAAAAAGTTTTTATGGTTCAAATTTTTATTTGGCCTTATATATACTTTACTTAGCATTCAAAAATACCATTTAAACAATGAAAAATAACATATTGTGTTTTGTACTCTAAAAAAGATTGTAGGTGAAGAAATTTGATCCCTCATAGAGCATGTTAGATCTATATGGATCCACCCTGGTTGGATTGACATGTGCATCTATATTTTGGACTAGATCCAGAGTGGAATATCCCCCCTTTTTTTACTGGTTCTCCATTCCGGATTCACTAATTATTTTACTAAAAAAAATAACGGTTTATTATTCTAATGATAAAATAATTGTTATTATGTTTAGTTATATTCATTTCTCAAAAATATATATTATTTTATTTAATGTTTTTATGAAAAAATAAAATATTTTTTTCATAATATATATTAAAAAATAAAAAATTTCAATTAAATTATTTTAATTTCACATTAATTTTTTAATGTTATAATGTATTAAAATTTTATTTATTAACTTTTTTCTATTTTTTTATAATTTCATATTAATAACTTAACAATGAAACATTTATTTGAGGTATAGTGATTTTACATCATACAATCATCTTACTTATTCAGACTCATATTATTACATAAAGTTCTCACTAACCTGCTATATCATTCATATTATGTTTGAACATTATTTTTCTTTAAAAAAAAAATATTACATAATTATTTTTTTTTTAAATTAAATATGTATAAATTTAATTTTATTGAGAAAAAGTTGAGAGTGATAATTATATATAGAAATAAAAAACTATTTCATAGGATGTTAGGATTTATTGAATTTCATGTTGGAATATTTGAAAATTTCAGAATAATGAATGGAGAATAAAACTCCCTTCCTCTAACACAGAGAAAATAAAAAATATTTCTTTGACAGGAGACATAGTTTCAATACTTTGAAAACAAACTTCTATTTAATTCAATAACTCAAAAAAAAACTATTACACTTCTTCCTCACTGAGAGGGATTACAAAATTATGACTGCTACAAAACGCAGTGCATAAAACCAACTCACTGTCTGTGCAAAACAAACACACTCTGTCTCTAAAACACTCTGATGTGTTTTTCACTTTCGCACTGTTATGCATCCTCTAAAAAGTTACACTCTGTCTTTTACTTTTTATACACTGTTGTTGTATAAAAAAAACTTACATACTGTCTATTAAAAAAACTACAATGCTTTTTGTCCCTTTTGTTTTTATATGCCGTAACATATAAAACATATTATAACAAACTTTTTTTTTTATAAATAAAGTTAAAACTAAAATCTATTGTAAAACTTCTCAGGAGCCCACATTACATTATGTAAATAATATATAACACATGTTAACACACATGTATATATTAAAACATATATATAACTCAAATTCCATCATGCCATGCGAAACAACATCATATTGTAAACCTTAATAATAAAAACAATATAAAACTTATGCCCAGACTTCAAGGTGAAATTAAACCAAAAGACAATTCCAAAATCACGTTCCAAAATGAGATGCTGACGTCGGCCTAAATTGTAACGCAAAAAATCCATAGAATTTGCCTTATAAAAATTTGGGTCCGATTTTCAGGTTTTCAGATTACCTTCAAATTCATGCGATCCAATATTAATGCTCCACGTGGCCCTTTCAAGCAAACAAAAACTGGCGATAAACTCCTTCAGTGTTTGGTGAGGGCTTTAAGGCCCGAGAGGATTGTTCTTTCAAGACTCTGATGTTGTGTGATTTGGAACCACAATTTATTCAATGTGAAACGGCTATTGCAGAGCCTTTAACCAAAAACTTGTAGGTTAAATTAAATGCAGATTTTAATTTTCTGTTGCGTGCAAGAGACAAATTCCTGTAGCATTTGTCCTTCTTTGCGTTGCTGCAGTTGAAGTTAAAATTCAACACTCCCCCTTAAATTCAACTTCTGGATTATCTGTCATACCCATGCACTTCCTCAAATATTCAAAACGTTTCTACCCTAGTGGCTTGGTCAGAATATCAGCGAACTGCTCCTGAGTTCTGCAATGTTTTAAATTTATTTTTCCATTGTTCACTGACTCCCCGATGTAGTGAAACTTGGCATCAATGTGTTTTTTTCTTTTGTGAAACACAGAATTCTTTGACAATGCAATAGCTGAGCTATTGTCACAATAAATCACTGTGCCCTTTACCTGTTCTTGGCATAAACTTCTCAACATTCTCCTCATCCAAACCACTTGACATGCTACTGCTGTAGCTGCCACATACTCTGCCTCTGCTATAGACAATGCCACAATTGGTTGTTTCTTAGAAGCCCATGAAATGGCTCCTGAACCCATGTGAAAAACATAACCGAAAGTGCTCTTCCGATCATCTACACTTCTAGCCCAATCACTGTCAGTGTATCCAACTAAATCTGAACATTCTGAAGCAGTATATAAAATTCCATATCTTTTGGTTCCTTTAACATACCTCAGAATTCTCTTTGTTGCCTACCAATGTGCATCCTTTGGCTTCTCCATGAATTTGGAAATCAAACTAACAACATGCATTATGTCCGGCCTAGTTGCAGTCAAATACATAAGGCTGCCAACTATGCTCTTGTACAAGCTAGGATCAAAATCCTTGCTGCTATCCTTTCTGCTGAGTTTTAATCCCATCACTGTGGGAGTGATTGCTGCTTTTCTCTCCTGCATATTAAATCTTTCCAGCACTTCATTAAAATATTTTTCCAGTGAGATAAAAATCCCATTTTCATCTTGTTCTACTTCTATTCTTAAGAAGTATTTTAATGAACCCATGTGAGTCATTTCAAATTCTTCTTTCATGACTATTTTAAAATTTTCAATAAGGTAATTATCGTTACTTGTGAAAATAACATCATCAACATATAAAACTACAATCAACATTTTACCATCCTTTTCTTTGATGTAAAGGGTGGGATCTCCCTCACACTTTTCAAATCCATTTTCTAGTAGATAGGAGTCTATCCTACTGTACCACGCTCTTGGTGCTTGCTTCAGCCCATAAAGAGCTTTCTTCAACTTGCACACTTTGTGCTCTTTGCCTTTATTTTCATATCCGAGAGTTTGTTCAATGTAAACCTCTTCCATTAACACTCCATTTATGAATGTTTACTTCACATCCATTTGGTAAACTTTCCACTTGTTTTGTGCTGCTATGGACAACACTGCTCTCACGGTTTCCATTCTAGCAACCAGTGCGAAAGTTTCCTCATAATCTATTCCATGCTTCTGCTTATAACCCTTGACAACAAGTTTGGCCTTGTGTCTCTCTATTTTTCCTTCAACATTAATCTTGGTCTTGTAGACCCATTTAACTCCAATGACATCTTTACCTTTTGGGAGTTCAACCAAATCTCAAGTCTTGTTTCTTTCTATGGCATTTATCTCCTCATCCATAGCTTCTATCCATTTCTTATCCTCTATAGCTTCTTCAAAATGAATAGGATCATCAACATGACAATATAAAGCAAACAAAGAATTGATACCTTCATTTGTTGCCTCTTGTGCATAAATTTCATTCAAATTTCTGAACTTCTTACCTCTTTCATTAGGTGTACAAATGCTTGAAGAAGCACTTGAATTTCCTCCTTGTGGTGTGCTTGGAGAAGCACTTTCATTTCTCCTCAAGGGCGTGCCTTGCTGCTCTTGTGTTGGTGTTGTTGTTTGGGGATGTATTTCAGCCAACTCATCATCATTTTCATCATGAGATAAACAGTGTTTAACATTCACTGTTTTCTCTATACTTCCATCCCAAGTTTCCTCTTCAATAAATTGAACATCTCTGATCACAATAAAATTCTTGGTGGATGGGTTGTATAACCTGTAAGCCTTGGATTCCTCACTGTATCCAATGAAAATACATTTCTCCCCCTTGCTGTCCAACTTATTCCTTAGCTGATCCGGTATGTGTGCATAAGCCACACATCCAAAAACCTTCATGTGTGTGACACCTTGCTTTGTGCCATTCCATGCCTCTTCTGGCACTTTGTTCATCACTGCTTTTGTAGGGCGCCTATTCAAAATGTATGCTGCACAATGTACAGCTTCAACCCAATAATCATTAGGCAAATACTTTGCCTTTAACATACTCCTCACCATGTCCATTATGGTTCTATTCTTCCTTTCAGCTACTCCATTTTGCTGCGGAGTATATGTAGTTGTAAAATGCTTATGGATTCCATTTTCTCTACAAAAACGTAGAAAATATTTAGAGATATACTCACCTCCTCTATCAGTCCCTAGGACTTTGATGTGTAGCCCACTCTGGTTTTCCACAAGTGCTTTGAAATTGAAAAATCTTTCAAACACTTCCCTTTTGTTTTTCAAAGAGTAAACCCAAGTTTTTCTTGTAAAATCATCTATGAATGTTAACATGTAGTGGTTGCTAGAAAGAGATGGAGTTTGCATCGATCCACACAAATCTGAGTGGAAAATCTCTAAGGGTGCTTTTGCCCTTATGCTTTTCCCGAAAGGAAAACTTTCTCTGTGTTGTTTCCCCAAGATACAACCTTCACAAAGGCTATCTGGTTTCTCTATCAATGGTAAACCTCTTAACATTCCTTTTTTGTTCAACAGATTAAGGCCTCCAAAGTTGAGATGTCCAAATCTCAAGTGCCACAACCAATTGTCATCTTTTGGTTTGCTTTGGATAGCCTCTTGTGCCACTGCTACTTTCTCTTCACCATTCTTCAAATATGCTCTCATTCTAAGAGGGAACATCCTGTTCCTTGTCATCTTCACTTCAACAATACATTGTTTGCTGGGTGGTTTGTCCATGATGGTACAAACATCATCCTCAAAAAATACATTGTACCCATTTTGAACAAGATGTCCAATACTTAAGAGGTTACACTTCATTCCTGGAACATAATACACATCTGCTATGGATTTCTTTGCACCTTTCCTTGTTAAAACATTTACATTTCCTTTTCCCATAACAAAAACTTTGCTATCAGTTCCTAGTGTGACTTGTGACTTCACACTCTCATCTAGCATAGAAAACTTTACTAAGTTTCCTGTCATATGGTTACTGCAACCGGAGTCTAGAAACCATAAATCCTCATTCTTTTCTTCAGCCATGTTACAAGCTTAAGACAAATTATCTTGGCTAATATTTTCTCTAGTGAAATTTGCACTAGTTCTATTTCCCACATCATGCTGCTTCTTTCTACATTCATTAGCATAATGTCCATATTTCTTACAATAGCGACATTGGACATTGGACTTATCATACCTTTGTCCTTGAGCATTCTGCTGACCACTCTACTGGCTGCTTCCTTGGCCTTGATGCTAATTTGGATTGCTGCCCCTTTCTTGAGCATTTGCTGGATTGTTCCTTCCACCTCTGTTTTGGCTTCTGCCTCTGCCTCTGCCGCTCTTGTTTCCTCTGCCTTGCCCTCTTCCTCTTCCAAAAGACATATGGGTCTTAAAGGCATGCTCCAGAGATGAGTTTTCACTCCTACCTAATCTCTACTCATGAGTCATCAGTGATGCATGTAGCTCATCCACTGTAAAATTTGAGAGATCCTTAGTCTCCTCTATGGTGGTGACAATCACATCAAATCTTGAGGGTAGACTCCTTAAGAGTTTTTCCACAATCCTCTTATCTTCAAGAGTCTCTCCATGAGATCTTATTTGTGTGACCATTCCAATCACATGAGTGAAGAATGAGTCAATATTATCTGACTCTTTCATACAGAGAGTCTCAAAATCTCTCCTCAGCAACTGAAGTTTTGTTGTCTTCACTTTTTCCATGTCTTGATAGGCTGTCTTGAGATTTTCCCATGCTTCTCTGGATCTCTTAGCTGCTGCTATCCTCGGAAACACACTCTCATGCACTGCTTGATACAACAAGAAGAGAGCTTTGGAGTCTTTCTTCCTATTGCTCTTCAGCAACTCTCTCTCTGCCTGAGTTAAATCTTCAAACTCTTCTTCATTTGCTGGCTCTTCAAATCCATCCTCAACAAATTCCCATAAGTCTTGGGAGACAAATAAAGCCCTCATAGTTACTGAATAGTAGTCATAATTTTTCCCATTAAATAGTGGGAGGTGGATATTTCCCATACCCATACCAGTGTTGGCTCCAGCCATTCTGCACTCTTAACTATGATTCAAAAACACTTGACTGTGTATTTAAAATAGCTGACTGTTCTACAACAGTACTACAATAAAATGTATAGAGAAATATCTTGAATTCTTTTTGGCTGAGTCTTCACACTGCTGGAGAAGCTGCTACAACAAAGAACTCCTTTCCTTCAGCTTCTTTGATCTTTAAAGAGCCTGGACTAGCTCTGATACCGTGTTGGAATATTTGAAAATTCCAGAATAATGAATGGAGAATAAAACTCCCTTCCTCTAACAAAGAGAAAATAAAAAAGATTTCTTTGACAGGAGACAGAGTTTTAATACTTTGAAAACAAACTTCTATTTCATTCAATAACTCAAAAAAAAACTATTACACTTCTTCCTCACTGAGAGGGATTACAAAATTATGACTTCTACAAAACGTAGTGCATAAAACCAGCTCATTGTATGTGCAAAACAAACACACTCTGTCTCTAAAACACTGTGCTGTGTTTTTCACTTTCGCACTGTTGTGCATCCTCTAAAAAGTTACACTCTGTCTTTTACTTTGTATACACTGCTGTTGTATAAAAAAAACTTACATACTGTCTATTAAAAAAACTACAATGGTTTTTGTCCCTTTTGTTTTTATATGCCGTAACATATAAAACAAATTATAACAAACTTTTTTTTTTTTAAATAAAGTTAAAACTAAACTTATGGTAAAACTTCTCGGGGCCCACATTACATTATGTAAATAATATATAACATATGTTAACAGACATGTATATATTAAAACATATATATAACTCAAATTCCATCATGCCATGCGAAACAACATCATATTGTAAACCTTGATAAAAAAACAATATAAAACTTATGCCTGGACTTCAAGGTGAAATTAAACCAAAACACAATTCCAAAATCACGTTCCAAAATGAGATGCTGACATCAGCCTAAATTGTAACGCGAAAACCCCATAGAATTTGCCTTATAAAAATTCGGGTCCGATTTTCAGGTTTTCAGATTCCCTTCAAATTCATGCAATCCAATATTAATGCTCCACGTGGCCCTTTCAAGCAAACAAAAACTGGCGGTAAACTCCTTCGGTGTTTGGTGAGGGCTTTAAGGCCCAAGAGGATTGTTCTTTCAAGACTCTGATGTTGCGTGATTTGGAACCAAAATTTATTCAATGCGAAACGGCTGTTGCAGAGCCTTTAACCAAAAACTTGCAGGTTTAATTAAATGCAGATTTTAATTTTCTGTTGTGTGCAAGAGACAAATTCCTGTAGCATTTGTCCTTCTTTGCGTTGCTGCAGTTGAAGTTAAAATTCGACATTTCATATAATTTTGATGACATTATTTTGTTAGTGGATAAATTATCTTTCCATTCAATATTGAATTGATCTCATATTAAATTTAATTTTGCTTAAAAAAATAAAAAGTAGCACAAACATATAAATTAAATGACTTATAAATATGATTAGAAATAAATTCACTTATCTCATGAAATATCTTTTATTGTCAAGATTTTAAAATTAATTAAAATAATTAAAATATAATTTTATTTTAAATTAATTAAACATTGAAAAAATATGTACCCATGTTATTAAATATAAATTTTATAATACTATAATTTATTAAAACACACGTCTAAATACTATAATTCATGTTTATTTGAAATATGTTAATATAACATTTTTTAATTAATTAAAAAAAAATAACTATAAAAAAATATTAATTCTTTCCAATTCTTATTAATTAATTAAAATTCTTAAAACAATATTTCAAAATGATCACATTTTTTCCACTCAACCACCACCATCATCCATAAAAATCATTGTATCTCAATTCTCTTCCCATATCTTTCAGCATTACAAATGCTGCTATCAAGAGTACGTGTACACTTATTTTTCAGTGTTGAAAGGTGACCAGAGGAGTGAGACTCGGCATTCACTTCTACTCGTTTCCTATAATAAAATACAGTAAGCAAATTCATCCAAAAAAGTTCCAAACCATTGCGAAATTAGGTTTCCAACAATATAAACTACGCACATTAATCATTCTTTTAATGATAATTCTGAAGTCAGCAAGCGGCATGCAATCCTCTCGATAGTATTTCGAAATGAGTGGGTAAAGATGAATTGTGTAAAATAACCTCTGGAGCACTCTATGCATTTGCTAAAGAAGCATTAGTTTTAAACTCACGATTAGGTGTCAAGTGTTATTCGCATGAGGGATGCGTTGAGGCTCTCTTTGAGTATGAAGTAACACAGCTCTGTTAAGTCGGGGTTGGTGAACACTGTTAGGTAACCGCCGTCGTTTAAGGAACCGTGAACTGTTGCATGGTATAAATTGACCTTTTATATGAACAGTCAAAAAATGAAAATGTTTAGATATTTTATTTTTTTATATATAGTTATTAAGAATTAGTATATAATAAATATTTTAAAATTGTTTTTGTTTGGTTAAGAGTTTGTTTGATGTAATTGTTAATTAACAAATTATTTGTCCAAGATTTAAAGACATCTCGCTTGAATGAAAATCTATCTCTTCCAAATGGTTTGGTCTTCTTTAAATAATAAAAATAAATCATTTTACATTTGCAGATAACAACTAGTAATAACTGTCACACTACTAATTTAACAATTCAGTTAAATATAAAAAATATAATCATAAAATTAAAAATATAAATATTGATTGATTTAAAAGATAATCATAAATTTACTTAAAAAGATGAAAATATATCAACATAGTTAACTCTAAATAAGATGAAATATGGCTAAGTCCATAAGCAATGTAAAAAAGAATTACAAAATTTATACCGCTTGAAAAAATCATCAGTAAATTCAAAATTCATATGGTGTAATTCATGTTAGTGAACGAAATGACCATATGACAGGTTTAAAATGTATCGTTTCCCACCGGTATCGTCAACTTCATGGTTTCAGGCTGCACAGAACGGTCACTTCATGCGTCCGGTGTTCGGTAGATTCCTATACAAAGGACTGCAACAAGCGTTTTGTCTTGTAAGGACGACGGATGGTTTCTTTGTTCATCATACAACGTAAGGTCAGTTTCTGAATTGGTGACTTTTTTTAATAGAAAACATTGGTTTGAAGTAGTTCTGATTACTCCATAATCTTGACTACATCATTTTGACTACTAAGATTAAGATTAGATTTGGGATTTGTGAAGACTAAACTTCCACACATAACTATTAGATCAGGGATCATTTTAAAGTATGGGTGACATACTTGTATGCATTTGTACAATGTAATAACATGATTCCCAAAATTATATAATCTTATCCCAAATTAGAAGCATTGGTGGCATACTTGTATGTATTTGTACAATGTAATAACATGATTCCCAAGAGTATATAATCTTGTCCCAAATTAGACATAAGGACTGTATATATTTGTACAATGTAATAACAAGCTGGTTCTCAAGAGTATATAATTTTCTTCCAAATTAAGCAGTAGGATTTTTGAGGACCAAACATATACACATAACTATTATATTGGACCAAGAGTCATGCTAAAACATAATCTTGTCTCAAATTAGACCCAAGACTCCAAACCTCCACACCTAATCATAACTATAACAGTAACTTTTGTATTAAACCAAAAGTCATACAAAATATTAGTGACATACATGTATCTGTACAAGGTTCAGTAGATAGATGATTCACTCTACTGGCTCTACCTGGGACAGATATTTTCGGCATGCATTTAGAAGAATAATATTTTTTTCTCTTTATGTTGGAATAACAGTCATATCTCATCACCAAAGTTCACCACTTTTGGAATATGGGATTAATCGTGGCTTTGGTACAGTATAAGATAATTATATAATTTGGAAATTTACTAATAACTACGGATGACGGATTTTGGTGTAATAACAAACCTTAATATGATATCAGTGCCATGATCAAGAGATTAAAATGAAGTTGAGCTAATGGGGAATGTCCAATATGAATTTCTCCTTTAGAAGAATAATCAAACATTCACTCCAAAACAGAGGTGGTTGTTCCCTCAAAGACTCTAGTTCTATGGTGAGGAATCACTCTTCATATATGCTCCTTTTCATATGCTAGACTTGTGGGTGTTCCCTCAAAGAATCTAGTTCTATGGTGAGGAATCACTCTTCATATATGCTCTTTTTCCTATGCTAGACTTAATCACCCACTAATAGCAATACCCTCAAAGACTCTAGTTCTATGGTGAGGAATCACTCTTCATATATGCTCATTTTCATATGCTAGAATTGTGGGTTTTCCCTCAAAGAATCTAGTTCTATTGTGAGGAATCACTCTTCATATATGCTCTTTTTCATATACATCTATGAGTATGTAACTCGATCCTTTTCCTCAAATTTTCATTTAAATGCTAATATGTTATGATATCCCCAATCTCGTTTATGTCTTTAATGATGCCTTTATAAATGACTTTGCATTGTTTTGGGAAATCAAATACTATAATGATATGCTTTTGGAAGTTGAACTAATAGGGAATGTCCAATATGAATTGCTCCAACATTTCATTTAACACTTCACTATTTATCACAACACCTTATCCATTTTTCATTTAAATGCTAATATGTTAAGATATCCCCAATCTCGTTTATGTCTGTCTCTAATGGTGTCTTTATAAATGACATTGCATTGTTTTGGGAAATCAAATACTACAATGATATGCTTTTGGAAGCTGAACTAATGAGGAATGTTCAAGATGAATTGCTCTAATCTTTCATTTAAATGCTAATATGTTACTGTTTATGACAACACCTTTTATGTCTTTGATGGTGCCTTTACAAATTACATTGCATTGTTTTAGGAAATCAAATACTACAATGATATGCTTTTGGAGGTTGAACTAATGAGGAATGTCCAATATCAATTGCTCCAATTTTTCATTTAAATGCTATTATGTTAAGATATCCCCAATCTTGTTTATGTCTTTGATGGTGTCTTTAGAAATGACATTGCATTGTTTTGGGAAATCAAATACTACAATGATATGCTTTTGGAAGTTGAATTAATGGGGAATGTCCAATATGAATTGCTCCTTTAGAAGAATAAGAAAACACTCACTCCAAAACAGATGTGGGTGTTCCTTCAAAGAATCTACTTCTATGGTGAGGAATCACTCTTCATATATGCTCTTTTTCATATGCTAGACTTACGGCGTTCCCTTTGCAACATTTGGTGCAATTGCTAGTTATAATAATTTGGAAATTTACTAATAACTACGAATGACGGATTTTGGTGTAATAACAAACCTTAATATGATATCAGTGCCATAATCAAGAGATTAAAATTAAAACAGAGAGAATGTTGGACTAACCGCTCCACTTTGAAAATCGAACTCCTCGTAAGCGACGACTGCTAACCGTTTGACGAATAAGACAAATGGCCTTTGGGTATCTCAAGAAGCGATCCGGCTTTCGGGTATTTCAATGCCAATGTGATAAATTATTATTAGTCATACACCCCAGGTTCCCTCGTTCATCTCTGCATTCATCTGTTTGTGCCGAGATTCCCAAGAAAATATACTTGTTGGGTTTTGCAGATTATATTCTTTTCCAGAGCATACAGTGTCCGTTGCTGCTAAGTCAGGTTGTCATGGAAGCCTGAAGTAAACTGATCCTGGGAATGTGACCGAAACCTGCTCCATTCCAACGGATTCCAGAACTGGCTGTTTGGGCTGAGCGCCGGTTCTGCAAACGGGACAAGTGGAGTGAGAACGAAACCACAAGTCAATACAGTCAACATGAAAACTATGTCTGCAATTGGGCAGAAGCCGGCCTTTCTCATTCTCCTCGAATTCGGAGAGGCACACTGTGCAGTCCAGACCATCCGTGAAATTGTGCGGTTTATAGAGAAACATTGGCAGGGTCTCTAATATTGCAGAATCCAAGCCCACATTGCACAAACTCGCCGGTTCTTGTCCGGAAAAATGAAACCGTCGACGCCTCGTCTGGAAAATCTGGCAGGCTGTTTCCAAATCCATCTGGCATAAACGTGCAACAAAATGACGAGCGAAACCACAAGAACAAGAAGTATTAAGGCCGATATCATGATTTTGACATTCATGGTATAACTAGCCTTGCGGTATTCCTGATTGTGTACATCAAAAGAATCATCGGAGTTCATAGCTCAATCCCGAAATTCTCCTGTATGGAATTGAAGCCACGGAAATTTTCTTTCAAATGGTGCGGGTTTGGGAGAAGTAAAAACCTCGGCCCTAGCTCACACTACTTCCAGAAATAATACAGATTATACCTTCTCAAATACTACTCGGAATTTCTCCAAATGGGCAGTGCCTGCGTTGACTGTATGAACCAAAAAATGAGTACCTCATGTGTTTCGCCTTTTGACTTCAGCGCGGAGATGGCTGCTTATGTTCGCAAACAAAATTTGGAAAATGTGTGGAACGGTTTGACATTAAGAGGAGAGGTTTTATTTTATTTTGAATCCTGTCGACAACAACAAAAAGTTATAGGCATCAAAATTGGGAAAATATGAGTACCTCTTGACATCAGGAGGAGGAGGATTTATTGTATTTTGAATCCGGTCACCTTTCTCTAAATTTCTTGTGTCACCAGGTTCAATACCTCTCGAGGTCAGGGGATATCTATTTTATGTTGAATCTGGTCATCCGTCTGCAAATTTGTTCAGTACCTAGATTCCATAGATGAACCTTACTCTCCACCGTCGTGTCTAATTGAAGTCCATTTCTTGAGATGCTCCAAAAAATTAGCTAAGTCGGGTCAAGAAATGACCTTCCGACGTGTACCAAAGGCCCTGTCTAAATTTGACGGAGGCCCACGTGTACCAAAGGCGTTGTCTAAATTTGACAGAGGCCCACGTGTACCAAAGTCGTTGTCTAAAATTTGACGGAGGCCCGAATTTTTAAGTTTTTGATGATCGAAACAAGTAGACACTTAAAATCTTAAAAAAATCTACCAAATTTTGTACATTTTGTAGGAACTTTTCTATGGTAATTTCTACCAAATTTTATCAACATCTTACCGGAATTTCCATGGTGTTCCGGCAACCTTTGACGCTCTTTAGACTACGGTTTACCGAATTACATGGGATGGACTTTAAGGTCTTTACCATCTTTTCTGCATATAGGTGTCACATTTACATGGCCGGGGCCCGCCAGTGAAGTTTCCAACCTAACTTCCAATTTCATGACTTCTGCCACATGGAAACTGAAACAAGTTTGCATACCCTAACGGGACGTACCAATGTAATAAAAATAAACAGCTCGAAGACTAATGAAAAAGGAACTGTACCCCATGGACTTCAATTAAGTTCAGAACAAGATTAGTGGATAGAATATTTTTGAAATATTATACCGTACAGCACTATTATTTGGAACATAGAGTATGCTATTTTAAAATTAAATAGCTAAATTAGAGTATGAAGAACATGAAAGCAATCATAAAGGATAGTGAATGATGTATTGACATATTCTCACTCCATTTTAATTTCCAAGTGATCATAAACTTCATTAAAAGGAAAAGAGAAAGAAGAAATACAACAAAATGAAAAGAGAAAAAAAAATTAAAAAAATGGAAAATAAAAAATTAAACAAATTTTTATTATATATATAAAATATTATATTGAAATATTTTATATTAAAAAAACTTAAAAAGTGAAAACAATTTATTATTATTATAATTAGTGATATTTTCGATTTTGTTTTTTAAATTATTTCTAATTATTTTCTTAGTATTATTTTTATAGGTGGTCGTGAATTTATGCCATACGAGAAACAATTTGTTTGAAAAGAAAAGTTAAACGGATTTTGTTTGGAGTAAGGGTAAGCCTTGACAGGACAAATGCGAAAAGAGTTATTAAGGTTATTTAAATAAGGCAGAGAGCTATTAAGGTTTTTTATTTAGTGGCAACGATAACTAAGGTTTTTTAAAAAGAGTTGATGAGTATTACGATTTTACGAGGCACTCAAGGAATATCGGTTGATGAGGCGAGGTCATTCTCATATGTAATTATAAGTTTAGTAAATTTTAATAAATAGGAGAGGTCATTTTGATATGTATTTATAAGTTAGGTATATTTTAATAGATATTAGATATTTAAATTTTATTTTTTTTAAATATTTTAACAAGAGATTTAAATAAATTATTTAAAGATTTATGTTAATTAAATTATGTTAATATTAATTTCATTTAAATTTTTACATAGAAAAATAAGTTTTTATGTTTAAATTTTTTATTTGGTCTTATATATATTTTATTTAGCATTCAAAAATACAAATTAAATAATAAAAAATAACACATTGTATTTTGAACTTTAAAAATGTTTGTAGGTCAAGAAATTTGATTCCTCTAAGTTTATGTTAGATCTATACTTTCCTTTTTCATATTAACACCTAACTCTATTATATTAAATCCCTAGTGAAATCCCTTTTCCTATGTATATAACTCCCTTTTCTAATAAATATCCCCAAAACCCTCTTATTATAATGTTTTACCAAAGTATATATAGTCCCGCACATTTAAAATAAATACCCCGCTTTATAAAGCCCTTTGGTAAAACTATAACCTTATATATACATTCCTCCCCTATGATGAATTAATTATATTAATTTATTCATCGTATAATAAAATATATATAGAAAAGCGTTAGACACGTAACATATGTGTTTAACACCAAAAACAAGAATAAACTACGACGGAATCCTGCGCCACCATACTCAGCATTCCACGTGGCATTCCACATGGCCAAACCCCACCGCAATTCATTTTATAAATTCACGGGGTTAATTAGTCATTTGGATTAATTAACAACCATTCCCGCCTATTAGCTTCTCCCCGGGGTGATTAGATTACATGTCAAAACTTGTTTAAACCCCGACGGGCCCACTTTCGAAACCGCACAAGTTTCCCTTTCCTCCAGCCGTTAGATCATTCCTCCGTTGATCAACGGTCCCGATCAATCCCGCTGCCCATCCCGTATGAGTTATTTAGCCAGCGGGGAGTGGGCGGGTTTGACTATTCAGCATTCCACGTGGCAAGCATCCTGTGGAATCGCTGCCATTGCGATTTTTACCGCCTTCCTCCATAAGCGGTGCGGGCTCACCGCTTACCGCTTATCGAATACCGCCGGCCCCACGCCCTTACGTCACCCCGTACGTCGAATGACGTCATCACCTCGAAAACGACAAAAACCCTTTTGACTTGTTTTTAAGCCATTTTTCGCGTTTTTTTAGTTATTTTGGTTTTCGAAAGAGACTAAGCTCCCGCCGCAAATTTCAAAATTCACTGCAAATACACCAAATTACTCAGAAATTCCGCTGCGCCCGTGTTGAAGAACGTTCCTGCCATTGTCCATTACCTGTTGAAGAACCAGTTTCCATTAAAAAACAGGTATTTATCATTCCGCACCCCGACCGCAAGTTAAGCTTAGTTTCTTGTGTTTTTCTCTGAAAAAGTGGTTAAAAATCCTCTCTGAGTCCTCATTGTAGAGTTAAAACCTGTGAATTTACTTCCCAAACCTGCAATTTGTCCCAATTTCTTCTTTGTCCGATATCCTGACCGGTCTGCAAGAAAAACTGAAACCTCCATTTTGAATCCACAAGAACCAAAATGGAGGCCCCTACTGCTCTAAATGTCACTCCTTTGAATGCTCCTCACCGAGATTTAGACTACTTGCCTCTCATAGATGAAGATTTCCAAATAAAAGACCTGCATTTCGATGAAAGTCCCCGTTTGAGTTTCTGTCGCTACAGAGACGAATACTCAAAAGGGCAAGATCTTATAGGGTTGTGGGAATCCAATCTCCCAAGGTATTTCATTCCAACAGTCCACGTTTTCCCTGAAATCATTCATTATTGTCATGCAAATTATGATCCCACACAAAGAGCTGTATTAGCTCCTGATCAAAGTGTTTTGTTCCCTATAACACCTCGGGCTATCAATGCTATGTTACAATTTGAGCCAGAACAAGAATTAGCACCTCTATCCATGGAAGGGCTAATTGAGAAAACCAGACTGTTAACTCCAGAGAAATTGAAAGCAATGTGTCAGTACTTCATGTTACCTGAGCATCAGCCAAAAGGGACTCCCCCCTATGGTTTTTACTTCTTCAATCAATTGGGAAGGCTTATTGTGAATGTAATATCCTTTGTCTTAGGATTCAATACCAGTGAGTATGTTGACGAGATAACTCTGGCTTTGCTATCTATCTTTACCCCTGGACAGCCTCCTGAGATTAAGTATGACTATGCTTCCTTCATTGCCAACAAAATCCATGATCAATTTTTAAGGCTAGATGATGAAAAGGTTTTAAAGTACTCCTCAGTTATCTATCACCTCATAATTTTCTATCACTCAGACAAATTCCCTTTCCCTGTTCAGAAACTTGATGCTAAAGGTAATCCCAGGTCTGTTATTTTTTGGGCCCCCATCATTCATTTGTCCTCTGAATCTCCCTACTCTTATTCAGAATTCATTGATCAATTTGTACATCCTGCTACAACCTTGTTAACAGGAGTTTCTCCCCCCAGGCTTAGTACTGAGATAAGAAAGACCCCGCAATTGTCAAAAAGTTACAAAGTTGGGGATTGGTACTTGTACCAAAACCATACAGTTATCAGGATTTATGGATGTGAATTACATCCATTCAAGTTACCCAGATATGTACCAATGAGAATTTTTGCTTTGGAATACTTTAGACAGATGAACAATTCAGATGTAATCCATTTCTGCAATGTAAAGAAGAAAGCACAGTTAAGGATCAAAAACCAGTTAGGTCCTTTCATTTGCAATTCTAGGGAAGCTGAAAGAGATGCTGAACTTATATTAGAGAAAAAATTCCAGACATCTTTCCGTTGGGTCCCTTATGACCCCTTTGGTTTCATTTGTGGAAGAAGGTTAAAAAATAAGTCATCTCCTTATATACATCACAGAATTCCTGACATAGAACAGTATGCAAATCAAGATGAATGGGTTAAAGGAACACTTATTGAAGAGGGAAGTGGAGCTGACAAATTGAATAAACTTATGAAGGATGCTGAGAAGAAATTTGACCTAGAAACATATGATCAAATGCAGGTACCCTATATTGGCACATCTTCAACAGCCACTCTACAACAAGCTATACAGGAAGACAGCCCATCAGTAATAGCAGAGCCTAAAGGTAAAGGAAAAGAACCTATAGTTCAGGTCATTGAAACCCTGGTCATGGCAAAAAAATCACAGAGTTCCAAAACACCAGAACAATCTAAAGCTTCTCAAACACCAGCAAAGCAAATCCAAGCTCCAGAGATGCAAACTCCACTGAATGTGGAAATAGGGAAAAAGAGGTCATCTCCAGATACCACACCTTCAAAAGGAGCCCCACAAGTCTATCAAGCTAAAAAACATAAATCTGATCTACCTCCAGATGTAGAGATCATAGATGAAATATTTGATGATGGCAGGGAAGATAGTCAGCAAACAGGTACAGCAAGTGAAACAAATATAAGCCAGAAAGGGATACAAAAGCAATTGAGCACTGAAGTATCTTCTTTCAGACCGCCCAAGACAGGTACTGGAGACATAAAGAAAACCTTCATTGATATCAAAACAAGGAATGAACCATTAAAAATGAAGGCCTATGATCAGTATATGAAGATGGCTCCTCACAATCAGCAAAGGTTGATGTCAGCATTTGATCTTTCACAAGGTAAAATGCAAATGAGCCACTTCAAAGCTAAAGTGCCAAAGCGAACTTCAGCAACAGATTACATCAGAACAAATTTTGAAGTGTTAGCAAAGGATATCCATCCCTTGGATCAGATAGAGCTTCATAGGCAAACAGGGGAAATGGTTTATTCTACTCTCACCAACAAAGCCATGGCAGCTTTAACGCTGCAAGATTCCTTGAATAATACCACTGCAACATTGAAGATTGAAAGGGCCTCCTCACAGGCCAAGGACAATAGAATAAAGTCTCTAGAAGAGATCATTATTGGTTTGGGTCACAATCCCAAAGACACTAAAGGTATTGAGGCACTGATAAAAAAGAAAGAGGATGATATAGCTGCACTGAGAAAATAGTTGAAAATACCAGCCTCGAGGCACCCCCAGACACAGGAAGTAATAAAAGGAAATTCACAAGAAGAAATGATGGAGTTGCTCTTAAACTTGACAGAGCGACTAAATGAAACTGAGAAGGAGCTGGAAAAGGCATTGCAGGAACAGGAAATTCTCAAACAGGCTTCAGCAACAGGTACTACAGGACAACAGGAACAATCATCTCCGGTGAATATTTCTAATTTGAATTCTGATGATTTGATTAAACAGATGGAGAGTTTGCAGCTAAAGGTCACAGAACTCCAAGAAGCAAAATTACAATTAACAAAATTGGAGGGAAAATATGACACATCTAAAAAGACAGTTGCTGACAACCTCAGAGAAATAAAAAGGTTGGAAAAATTGGTTGAGGCTTTGCAAAAAGATCTTACACTGGAAAAGCCTCTGAATGAAATAAATGATATTCTTTGGGACAACATCATTAATTTAATAAGAGATATTTGGCCTTCCATCCAAGCTATTTTTGAGCAGAACGAGTTAGTCAAGATAGCTCAAGAGGAAATAAATAAAACTAGACATGAATTGAGAGGCAAGCCAGAGCTGGCCCAGCAGCTTATTCAGTTTTTGAATTCCAGAACAAAACAACAGCTAGCATTGTTAGGAATTGATGATAGAACAGGTGTAGTTTTGGAAGCAAAGAGAATTTTTACAAAGAGAACTTTCATGCAAAATCTAGAAAGAAAGTGTAATGATATTTTGGTCGACATCAACGTTTTCAGAGAAAAATTTCAAGCTCAGCTGGACAGTGATTTGCCAAGTCCCATGCTCACAGAGGATCAAATAGTAGACTTGGAAACTTATGAGAAAAGAATCAAAGCTCATGCTAAACATACAGCTGTAAGTTCTACTAGTATAGGTTCTACTAGCTCATCAGAACCTACAGTACCAACTGGGAAGAGTATTTATGAAAAGTGAGAAATCTGTTTCATCTGGAACATGAGTTAAAGTATCTATTTCCGAACGAGCCCACTTTTTATAAACTTACTGAAGCCGATGAAACTTTAAGGAAGCTCAGAAGAACAATGATACCAGATGATCAGTGGTGGAAGGAAATGCTGAAAATTTTGTAAAAAAATGTTGTCAGGATAAAAGTTTATCTTTACTATTGAGTAAATGGTAAAAAACAGAAATGCAGATGAAAGAGTATCAGATGAAAGATTAAAGAGTATCCGTGAGAAGAAAAAGTATTCAACAAGTCAAAGGAATACGCAAAGGACAACACAGAGCCCTATTTTGAGCACTTATCCTTAGCACGTCCATGAAGAAAGGAACAGCACATCAGCCGTTATTCATTATTCTATTTACGAGACCATGTGTCTCTTGTTTGTTGAAAATATGCTTTAAATCAGCCTGAATTATTGGCTATGATAGAGTAAGATTGTTAGGATTATGTTTGTATAAATAAGCCTTCAAAGAGAGTTTTGAAGGGTGGATTCTATTACTCTGCTGTAACATTGAGGTTTTCAGAATAAAAAGCTTTTGGACAAATTTACTTGTGGCTTACTGGATGACGTTTTGAAGCACTGGACTTGTTGCAGGATTCATGTGTTGGACTTCAGTTCAATAAGTTTTCCAACCCTTGTGTTTAAATTTTATATTAGTTTATGCTATCATCATATCCGTTTCTGAATAGTTTACATAAAGGATTGAAACAGACTTTGCTTAATTGTACTCTGTTTTCAAATGTGATTATTCTCGATGTTTTCTTCTGGATTAGTTATAAGCATGAATTCTTAATTGCTCATGTTTTGCTGATTCAATATTGTTGGTTACTGTAACAAAGAATCCTTCATTGCTCTTTGCTTGTAATCACTTCTTTTCTTCCTCTTGAATATGGTGAAAGATTCTTAGTTGCCTTTCATCCCTTCAAGACCATCCATCCACTTTAAATTTTAAGGATTGTTCTCTGTCTAGCTATCTTGCCCTGTAATACCATCTTGTGTTCAGAAAAGAAATCCAGTAAAGCCATCCTTAGACTCCATAGCCCAATGGACTGGAAGCCCTCAACCTTGCCCTTAGTTTGTGGATTCCACCATTTTCCCAAAACAAACTTTGCATCTATAACTAGCCTAAAATCATTCAAAAACAAAGATAAATGATAAAGAGAGAGCCCTCTCTGGATGCAGATTGGCTAGATTCTGCATCTAAAAGATTGGTTTGTGGTTACCTCGGGTATACTTTCCTCTTACACAACTTCTAGGAAAACCTGAGTGATAACATAGTGGCGACCATACTGGGGACCCGAATCATTTTATTGATACTATTGTTTGATTTATAATCTACAGACAGAGTCTGAATATCAGCCAGGAAGCCTTTGAAATTGCTTTTGCTATGCAATTGCAAAAGTAAATAAATGATGTTTCAGTCTATCTCTGATTTAGCTTATAAGTTGAATCTTAGTTTCAAATTTTTCAATCAGATTCTCTAGTTTAAAACAGATCTTTGAGGAAATCTTAATCACATATCATTATTTCTTAAAGAATTTGTAGAAGTTGTATTTATTTTTCAAGTAAAACCCAAAATTCAAAACACATATTCTAAGAAAACTGGCTTCAGAAAGGATTCGACATACTAGGTCAAACCCTGACCCAAATCCACCACCAATTTTTGAAAATCCAAATCTGATCCCTAGGATTCTTAGAAGACAAGGAAGTCAGGAAAGTACAGGTAGTTCTAGACCACTCTCTAGATCTGCATCTTGTCCTGTGAAAATTATTTATATTGACGACGTTCCTTTTGACGCGAGATTTGAAACATCTTTGTTTGTAAATTTTTCTGAGACTGAATTATCTAGGTTGATTCCAGATCCTTGGTTCATTAAAGAATTGCAATATAGATTTGTTTCGCATCATCTTGACAGAGAATTTCATAACTCCATTCAATCTGAGCAAGCCTTTGAAGAAAGCTCAAACATTTCTGTAATAACTGAAGCATCTCCGAACTCAGCCACTTTTCAAACACCTGTCAGACCTCCATCTCCACCTGTCATACCTCCATCTCCTCCTACTAGACCGGCTACTCTTGTTACTCCACTTTATCTTCCAATGGCCAATCGATATGCCCCTTTAATATTACTAGCCAACCCTCCAGCTTTACCACCAGACTACCAAAGTAAGATCACACCTTTTGACGGATCAGGCACCTACACAGCTCAACAACACACCAAAAGGATGACAGATTACTTTGAGTTTTATGAGATTGATACTGATGATATCCGTATGAGAATTTTTGTACAAAGTCTTACTGGAGAAGTTAGAACTTGGTTTAGGGCTCTCACTCCGAACAGTATTGCTGACCTAGAAGCTTTTTATAGGGCATTTTTGAACAGATGGGAGAAAAAGAAAGATCCTCTCCAGATCTTATCAGAATTTGAAAAATTAAGAAGAAGACCAAATGAAACCGTACCAGATTACATCATTAGATTTAATGAATCATATCATGCAGTTCCTCTGAATCTAAGACCCCCACCCAATAACGTGTTGGTCAAATTCCCAGACAGTTTTGACTCTGAAATAGCTTATTCTCTTAGGGAAAGAGCTCCACAAACACTAGAGGAAATGCAGAGCATAGTGGTGAGCGTAGAAGCAAATCTGATAGAAAAATGAGCCAGAGAAAGGGTAGAGAGAAGAATGCCTATGAAGGAAGAACCTTCAGCTTTTGAAAAGAAGCTGGATGTAATCATTAAAGGTATGGAAAGATTAGGTGATAGAGTGGAAAACATTGAAAGAAAGTCTGCTACTGATAACCAGAATGTTGCAAGAAACCCAAACTTTAGGAGGAATCTGAACCAAAATATTGGAAAGAATGTCCTTGATCAAAACATTAGACCACCTTTCCAAGAAAACTTTGTTGAAGGTTCGACCTCAGAAGGACCTACAGAAGATGTAGAAATAAACAATGTCAATGAGGACAAAGATGAATCAGAAATCTTCCTATCTCAGGATGATCAAGAGAATCATATTCTTGAAACATTCCACACTCATTCAGGTGAGACTTTTGATTTCAAAGAAGGCTATGACACAACAATCTACGAGGTTCATAAGCAGTACAACTTGAGAAGTAGACGGATAGATGTACCAGAGAAAAATAAACAGAAAACCACAAAACAAAATGTCAAAGGAAAGCAAAACATTCCCCCTGTACAAAATACTTCCCCTGTACAAAACATTCCCCAAATACAAATTTTGCCTAGGATAACTCCTCGTTTTTCAAATCCAATAATTGAAGATGTCTCTGACAACCAACCAATTGACAAACAGCAATCCAATACATCTCCTCAAGTAGGAACTGAAGAAGAAACAGTAGAAGTTAGTCCTGAAACATCTTCAAAGCAAAACTTCATTCATGAAAAAGAGAAAAACATTGAAGATCCAGTAAACCGAGAAAATCCAACTGTGCAAAACACTAAAGCTCAAACAGAAAAACCCTTTAATCTAGAAGCCGAAATAGGCAAACTCAAGATAGCTGTTCCTTTGTCAGAATTGGCTAAACATGATGTCTATAGGAATCAGATTTCCAAGTCTTTAAACATTAACATTACTGGATTGGATGATTCAGTAAATATTCTTGATGATCAACCCAAACTTCTTTTTGGCCCTGAGGTTAATGGCAAACCAGAAAGTGGGGGACCTCCTCCATTTTATGTAAGCCTGAATGTTCATGACAAGATACTCCATAATGCAATGCTTGATTCTGGAGCATCTCACAATTTGATGCCAAAAGCAATAATGGAAAGATTGAATCTAGATATTACCAGACCGTACAAAGATTTGTTTTCATTTGATTCCAGTCAGGTAAAATGTTTAGGTTTAATTAAAGATCTGTGTGTCACTTTGGTCCAATACCCTGCTAAGTCTGTTTTAATGGACATAGTAGTTGCCGATATTCCACCCAAATATGGTATGTTATTGTCTAGGTCTTGGGGTGCTAAACTTGGAGGATCTATTCAATTAGACATGTCTTATGCAACTATTTCAGTTTTTGGTCAGCCTAAAAGATTATATAGAGAAACTTTGATGAAGTACTTAGTGAGTAGCCATGAGAAGCCTGAAAACTTCCCTGCTTATTCTGTACATTCTGACATGGATTCTTTTATTTTATACAATGCTGAGTCAGATCTTCCTACTGAAATAGGAGCTCCTGAAAAGGAAATCATAAACAAAACCACTGTCAAAATTGAAGAAATATCTGAAAACAAAGAAACACCAGATGACCAAGAAAAACCTGAAAAAACTAGACAACTAGCTCTTGTCAGAAAATCTGTTAAAACAATTGATGAAGATTACGAACATGAAATTCTATGGCATTTAGAGTTTGATGGCTCAGTAAACAGACTAGGTGCAGGAGGTGGAATTTGGTTACACAATGTAGAGAACAATCATGCAGAGGGTCATGCTTATAGGTTAAATTTCAAATGCACTAACAACATGGCAGAGTATGAAGCTCTTTTATTGGGGCTTAAACATGTCAAGAAGTTAGGAGGCATTAGGGTATCAATCATAGGCGAATCTGAACTAATTATCCAACAGATTAAAGGAGAATGTGCAACAAAGGACATGAGACTGAAACAATACCGAGAGACAGTTGTAGAGATTCTCAACACATTTCTACAAGCCCAACTTGCCAAGATTCCCAGGAAACAAAACTTGCATGCTCACAGCTTAGCAATGTTTGCTAGTACATGCAAGTTGCCTTTTGATCCTAATCATCAGTTTTCAGCTGAGATTAGGCACAGGCCTGCAATACCAGACAATCTTTTGAATTGGCAAGTATTTGTGAATAACCATCAAATCAATAGTTTTTTGACACTTCAGAATGAGTTTTCTAACTGTAATATAGATGAAGACATGACTGTTGATAAATTTGATCAAGAAAAAGAACAAAAAATGGAAATTTCAAGAGAAAATGCAATTCATATGCTGCATCCAACCACATTCACTGAAAAAGACATGCAAAATTTGAAACAAATGGAATTTGATGAGATCATAGATGAAACAGAAATCATCAATTTAAAAGATAATCAATTACCCAAAGGATTAACACCTTTGGAAGATCTATTTGACTCAAATGATATTCCATTCAGACCTAAAATGGAACCTGTTAAGGCTGATATGGAAGAATGCAACTTAGGAACATCAGAACATCCTAAAATTGTTAAGTTGTCCAAATCTCTCCCAAAAGAACAAAAGGTGAAATATGTTGAATTATTAAAAGAATTTCAAGATGTTTTTGCCTGGAGTTATGAAGACCTAAAATCTTATGATACATCCATCATTCAACATACTATACCTTTGAAACCAGACCAGAAACCTTTTAGACAAAAGCTTAGGAGAATTAATCCTGTTTTATTACCCTCAATTGAAAAGGAAATCAAAAGAATGTTTGAAGCAGGGATTATAGCTCCTATCAGATTTTCAGAATGGGTCTCTAACCTGGTACCAACAAGAAAAAAGACAGGAGAAATCAGACTGTGTGTTGATTTAAGGAATTTGAATAAATTTTCTTTAAAAGACAATTATCCTCTGTCGAAAATGGACCACATTCTGCAAAGGGTAGTGGGATCTTCGAGAATATCACTACTGGATGGATTTTCAGGGTACAACCAGATTCTGGTTCATCCTGATGATCAGGATAAAACAGCATTTACCACACCATGGGGTACGTTTAAATATGTCAAAATGTCATTTGGACTCAAGAATGCAGGAGCTACCTTTCAAAGAGCGATGGACATTGCTTTTGCTAAAGAGATACATGATTTTCTGGTTATTTACTTAGATGATTTGACCGTTTTCTCTAAAACAGATCAAGAACATTTAGGTCACCTAAGACAAGTATTTATAAAGTGCAGAAAATATGGAATTTCTTTAAACCCTAAAAAGTCATTGTTTGGTTTGGAAGATGGAAAGCTTTTAGGACATATCATTTCTAAAGATGGCATTAGGATTGATCCTGAAAGAATTCAAGCAATTTTGCAAATACCCCACCCCAGAAACATAAAAGAATTGCAAGCATTTATAGGAAAAATCAACTTCTTGAGAAGATTAATTTCTAGTCTAGCAGAGTTACTTAGATTACTAACTAACATGTTGAGGAAAGATTCAAGCATTGACTGGACTGTAGAAGCCAAGCAATCATTCGAGGAAATTAAAATGGCTTTAACAAGGACACCAGTTTTGACCAGTCCTAAATTTGATAGAGACTTTATTATTTTTTCATTTGCTTCTGAACATACTGTTGCAGCTGTTTTACTTCAAAAAGATGACCAAGGGTGTGAAAAGCCAATAGCATTTTTTAGTAAAGCACTGAGGGATGCACCCCTAAAGTACAATATTATGGAAAAACAGGCTGTTGCATTGGTAAAAGCAATCAAATATTTTAGAGTTTACATATTATATTCTCATGTGATAGCATATGTGCCCAATGCAGTAGTTAAAGATATTTTGACTCAAGATGGCATTGAAGGTAAACGAGGTAAGTGGATAGCTACCATTTTGGAATATGATATTGAGATCAAGCCAACCAAACTGATAAAAGGCCAAGGCTTAGCACAACTTATGACAAAAACCAATTGCCAAGCCTTAGATATCAATGAACTGGATAACGAGCAGGAGATGGCGACTCCTCAGATCAGTCAAGCTTTCTTAGATTCACCCTGGTATACTGATATAATTCATGTTCTATTAAACCTGCAAGCTCCTCCAGGGTTGTCCAGAACTAAGCAAAGATTTTTAAAGATGACATCTTCGAAATATTGTATTTTAGATAGCACTTTATTTTGGAAGAATCATGAAGGAATTTTATTGAATTGTCTCTTAAAAGATGAAGCTGATAAAGTGCTTACTGAATTTCATGCAGGGGATTGTGGAGGACATCTTTACTGGAAATCTACTGC
>JAXQQM020071793.1:0-88382 GCA_034641835.2 Pinus albicaulis | reverse complement strand
CCCCTCCCACTTCCCCCCTCTCTCACTCCCCCTACCTCTCTATCCTCCTACCTCTCCCTCCTCCGTCCCTCCCCCATACTCTATCTATGTCTCTCTCTGTCTCTCTCTCTACTCCACCACCTCTCTCTCTACCCATCCCCCTCCCCCTGTCTCTACTACTCTCTCCCCCCCCATCTTTCTCCCTTGCCTCCCCCTATCTCTCTCCCTCTCCCTCTCTCTCCCCTTCTCCCTCTATCTCTCCCTCTATCTACCCCCCTCTCTCTGTCTCTACACCCTCCCTCCCCATCTCTCTCTCTCTATATCCACCTCCCTCCTCATCTCTCTCTCTCTCTCTCGCTCCCTCTACCTACCTTTCTGTTTTCCTCCCACTTCCCCCTCTCTCTCTCCCCTTCTCACTCTCTCCTCCTACCTCTCCATCCACTGCCCCTCCCCCTACTCTCACTCTCTCTATCTTCCTCCCTCCCTCTCTCTCTCTCTCCCTCCCTCTCTCTCTCGCTCTCTCTCTCACATCCTACCTCCCCCTCCCTTTCTCTCTCTCCTCCCATCACTCTCTCCCTCTCCCCCCTCTCTCTCTCTCCCCCCTCCCACTTTCTCCCTCTCACCTTCGCCCACCCTCTCTCTCCTCCTACCTCTCCCTCGACTACCCCTCTGCCCTACTCTCTCTCTCTCACACACACACAGACACTCACTCCCTCTCCCTCTCTCCCCCCTCCCTCCCCCTCTCTCTCTCTCTCTCTCTTCCCAACCTCTTCTCTCCATCTCTCTACTGCTCTGTCCCCCTCCCCTCTCCCTCCCTCTCCTGATCCCCCTCTCCCTCTCTGACACTCTCTCCTTCCCTCTTCCCCTCTCCCTCTCACTCTCTCTCTCTCTCACACACACACACACACACACTCACAACCTGGTCCCCCCCTCTCTCTCTCTCTCTCTCTCTCTCTCTCTCTCTCCCCCCATCCCCTTCAACTACCCTATCCCCCCCTCTCCCTCTCCCTCTCCCTCTCTCTTTCCCCCCCTCTCTCTCTCTCTCTCTCTCTCTCTCTCTCTTTCTCCCTCCCCACCCCTCTCTTTCCCTCCCCTCTTGATCCACTCCCCCTCTCTCCACCTCCCCCTCCCGCTCTCTCTACCACTCTCTCCCCCCCATCTCTTTCTCCCCTGACTCCCCCTATCTCTCTCCCTCTCCCTCTCTCTCCCATTCTCCCTCATTCTCTCCTCCTTCCTCCCCATCTTTCTCTCTTGCCCTCTCCCTTCCCATCTCTCTCTCTCTCTATCTCCCCCTCCCTCCCCATATATTTCTCCCTCTCTCTCCCTCTTTCCTCCTTTCCTCTTTCTATCTCTCTCTCTCTCACCCTGCATCCCCCTCCCTCTCTCTCCCCCCCTCTCTTGTAAAAATTGTCAACATAATATTACCTTTCAATGCAATTATATCATCTAATTAGCAAAAACACAACCATCATATCGTAGAAACAAAAAAAAATTGCTTTCATTTGAAAAAACACATAAAATACACAAACATATACCTATCATTATAAACAAAAAAAAACTTCTATACATAAATATCAATGTCGTGTCATCTAAAAAATATAATATATTTTTAAAAATTACAACTTATAGATACATTTAAAAAAATAATTTTAAAGCATATTTTCACATTTAAATAAACAAATACATATATTTCACATATCACATATAAATAAAACAATTTAAACTATTTTATATCATCCAATTTTCAAATAATAAATAGTTACATATAATAAAAGAATAAAAAGATATGCTTTCACATTATAAACTATCACATATAAATCAAAAAATTCAATTCAAAAAAAAATTCGTTTCTTTATTATATAATTTCAATTAATAAGTAATTATACAAATACAAATCTAACTAAACAATTCAAATATAATAATTAACTAAAAAATGCATGCACTAATAACAATTACAATATAAATATAAATCATATAAATCCAATATTATATAATAGAGAAGAATAGATTTAATTATATGATATTCATTTATTTTTATATAAGTATTTATTGAATAACCTAAATATTTAAAATAGCATAATCAAATATTTAAAAAGATAAGATAAAACATGAAATTTAGGGTATGTAAACAATAATTTATACACAAATTTAAATGAGTAATGATACGAGAGTTCAAAATTAATGTTTAAAATATATAATGATATAAAAATGAAAATATATATATATATATATATATATATATATATATAATTAATGGTGAATAAAACATAGCTACTGGATGGGAGATAATCGCTTGCAGGCATCTGTGAAGAGAAATGGCATATAGCTTTAACATCTATGACAAAGTGAAGAAGAGATAATCGCTTGCAGACATCTGTGAAAAGAAGTGGCGTATAGCTTTAACATTTATGACAAAGTGAAGAAGAACAATGTGTTTGAGATAATTCCTCAATTATTATGCTTACTTAGTTTGGATTGAGTTGTTGAGGAAGTTGAGATATTCTCTCAAATTCTCTCTCTAAGATTAGAATTAGCTTCATCTATATGTACGTATGTAATGTGGTGTGGACTGTAATTCAATGATCATTTTTATGTTATTCCTGTGCAGAAAGTGTTTTCAATTTGGTATCAGAGCATTACATAATAGAAGCAATTCTTCACATCGTTTTCAGAGTAAAGTTTGTTTCTAGCAATGGATTCTTATGATGATTTAAATGAGGATAATTCAGCTCACCATCCACGACAATAGCCATCGGAAGAAAAGCCATGGGTGGCATTGTAGTTCTTTGCGCAATTATTCTTTATTTTCTTAGCCTGAATATCTATGCGCGTTGCTTCTAGGGCTGTAGGGGCTCTTTTCGACGCTGCCATTTGGCCTTTGTTGGGGACCAGAACTCCCTGAGGCTACACAGAATCAGCCTAGGCAAGTCGGCGATAGAGGAGATTCCAATGTTTGTCTATGAACAAGAAAATAACAAAGCTGCACTAGAGTGTGTTGTTTGTCTATGAACAGAAAATAACAAAGCTGTGCTAATTATTGTATTTTTAGAGTTTTGTGAATATGAACATAGAATTGATTAGATGGTTCTCTATTTCAATTTTCTCGGTTTCTGGAGAATCTGGACGACTGTTCTTTAAGCGAGATGCATTTTAAATTGGTTAAAGATTCTAGAAGATAATCTGCCAGCGTGAAGACAATCTGCCATTTTTCTCTACCAGCGTCAAGCATCGTGAGCTCATTTTTTTATTAAGTTTAAATTGCAATCTGTTTTAGATTTGCAGAGTTCTAAAATTAGCTTTTCTTTTCAACATGGAGCAACCTATTGTATTAGAAAAGTTTAATGGCTTTAATTTCTACACATGGAAAGTAAAAGTTCAGTTGCGAATGATGAGTAGAAATTTATGGAATATTGTAGAAGGCTCAGAAAAAGCACCTACAGATGCTGAACAGTTAATTGCATGGGAAAAAATAGAGGAAAGAGCCAATTCCATCCTTGGACTATCACTTGCAGATTCCCAGCTACATCTTATTGACTTAAAGAAATCTTCTGCAGCAATATGGGAAGAAATGAATAAGGTATTTGGGGCAAAAGTTGTTAATGCAAATTTTTTCTTAAAGTTACAATTGTTTAAACTCCAAATGGATAGTGAGACATCATTGTCAACACACATAAATGAGTTAAGAGCTTTGATGAGACAGTTGTCAGAAATTAATTCTAAAGTAGATGATGATGATGCAAAGGAAATTTTATTAAATAGCTTGTCTTCAAAATATGATAATGTCATATTTACTCTAAGTCAAATGCCACATCAATCACTTGATGAAATGATAGCAGCTCTTATGGTAGAAGAAAAGAGGATAGGTGGCACAGAGGCTAGTTCACATAATGAACTTGCACTATACTCCAAGGGAAGGGTGAATAAAAATAAGACTGAATGTTTCTATTGTCATAAATATGGACATACAGCATTCAATTGCAAAATTCGGACTCGAGATCTTTCGAATGGAAAATTGAAAAAATCAACCTATGCAACATTTTTAGACGATTCACCCGATGCAATATTTGAAGATTCTTCAAGTGAGGATGAACCTCCTGATCCATCTTTTAAACTTTTCTAAAGCATGTTTTGTAAAGTGATTTGCAAGTGTGTGGAATATAGTGTGGAGTTTAAGCTTATATTTATTGCTATGATATTTGTGTAGTAGAGAACCAATTATTGCACAAATTATCATTATTTAAATTAGTCGTTCTTTACGTTCTTCAGGGACGAGAGAACAATTGACTAATTTGATTATGTGAATCTTTTATACGTTGATGGGTCTTGTTGTGCTTAGGGCTTCAAGAGCATCAACTATAGGTTACAGTATGAGATCCATTTGTGTGAAGCAGGTCAAGTTGTTAGATTAGCTCTTGAACACATTTAGTATTCAGACCATTTGCCTAGCCACTGATGGATAACTGAAAGTGAAATATCCGACAGATGGTGATTGGTCCATAGGATGGTTCATCACTTGTAAGCTCTTATCGCGCAAGCCCCGGTGAGCCAAGCTTTCAATACTGTTGATCTTGCAAAGTTCATTATTGCTGGTCAGAAACAAATGTATTTTAAATGGGTTGAATGGTAGCTCGAAAATGGTGGAGAAAAGAGCATTGTCTATGAGATCTCAGAGTGGGTACAAATGTTAATGAAGACCAACGCAGACAAATTTTTGTATTAAATTAGTGTGTTCTCCATTTCTGTAATGTAGGCATTAAAGGGGGGTGTTTGAGATAATGACTCAATTATTATTCTTACTTAGTTTGGATCGAGTTGTTGAGGAAGTTGAGAGATTCTCTCAACTTCTCTCTCTAATATTAGAATTAGCTTCATCTATATGTACGTATGTAATCTGGTGTGGACTGTAAGATTAGAAAGTGTTTTCAATTCAATGATTCCAGAAAAGGCTAAATATAATTATTTAGGGAAATTCATCTTGATACATAAGACAGTAAACTGATGATATATAAAATAAACTGAATAAATTAAATATTTAAAATAACAAAATCAAATATTTAAAAAAAGAAAAGATAAAACATGAAATTTATGGATTGTAAAACAATAATTTATACACAAATTTAAATGAGTAATGATACTGGAGTTCAAAAATTAATGTTTAAAATCTATAATGATATAAAAATGAAATTAATATATATACACAAAATTAACGGTGAATAAAACAGAGTGGATGGGAGATAATCACTTGCAGGCATCCCTGAAGGGAAATGGCATATAGCTTTAACGTCTATGACAAACTGAAGAAGAACAATGATTCTGGAAAAGGCTAAATATAATTATTTAGAAAAATCTATCTTGATAAATGAGACAGCAAGCTAATGATATATAAATTAAACTGACTAATGATATATAAACTAAACTGATGATATATGTGATTAATAACTAAACGAATCATAAATTAATAAAATAACCATACCAAAATAAATACCAGAAGCATACCTGTCATGGCTGCAACAAATATTACACAACGTCTTTAATTCGTCTCGTTCATGCAAATCCCTTCTCTATCGATGAAACAACAACTCGGATCTTCAGTAACACATAGAAACGAACACACACAATGTAGACACAACACAAAGTCACAGCCACACGGAGATAGACATGGGCTCTTCAATAATCTTCGTAAGTTGTCTTTACAATGCATTGTGACTAATCATCTATGTACAATGCCTAAATTGGTGTTAGGTTCCACCTGCAATCGAACCTAAAACTCAGCGATTACAATTGTTTTGCTAATTCGCCTGTTGATAGAAGCCTGTTTTGCTAAATGGCCATTGAAGCCTGTTTTGCAATGTTGTCTCTCCTGCTATTTTTGCTGGTTGTGTCTCCTCTACTTGCGTACCAGCCGAAGAATGAGTTAAATTAACTCCCCAGATGGTTGTGTCTCCTTTACATTGAGTGTGCACTCAATCAATGTGGGGAGAATGAGATCCAATAACTACCCAGATCTTTGAAGACAACTTACGAAGATATTTCATTTCAGACTATTCGTTTAAAAGGATCCTTCCCATTAAAAAAATCTTGATTGACCATTAAAAGGAGCGGACCACAACGTCTATAACCAAAAAGAATGCTTCAAAAGCTTTCCATGAAAAAAGCTGAAGATGACTTTTCAAGAAACAAGAAAAAATATCTGCACATATTTCGGATATTCTTTAAATGATCCTTCTCATTAAAAAAATCTTGATGGACCGTTAAAAGGAGCGGACCACAACGTGTATAACAAAAAGAAACTTAGAATGCTTCAAACTCTTTCCAAGAAAAAAACTGAAGATGTTTTTCAAGAAAAAGGGTTCAAGAAATTCTCTTCACCTCCACGTCATCAATCCACGTCCCATGTGAAGTAGTTCGGTTCTCTTCAATTTGGAAGGTTTGGTGGAAATTTTGATACTCGGTACTAAGTACTTCATGTAATCTCGCCCTTTTTTGGTCCTCTTTTTTTTTTTTTTTCTGCCATCAGCGAGTAATATTATTTAGAGTAGTTATCGTAGAGAGCTCGTTATATTTCCCTATTTCGATCTTAACGCATTCAACATAATTGCTTAAGTTTATTTTTAAGTTATATTTATGTATGTTTAATACCAAATTAAATTTAATGTGAAAGATGAAAATGAGTTTTTGGCGTTGTTTCTAGTTAATTTTTATTGAAATTAGTCAAAGATTTTTAAATGCTTGAAAGTTTGAACTTAATTTTTTGAATATCTAGAATTCTAGTAAGTCATGGTTTATGGTTTTTTAAAGTATTGAATTTATTTATTCATTCCAAAATATATTTTAACTAAAAATAAATCCTAATTTTTCTTAAAATTGAATCTCCAAATTCTAGTGAAAAATGGCATTTCATCTATAAATTAAACCCTCCTCTAATATAATGTGTTTTCCAACTCAAGATTAAAATGAAGTCAAGCTTAATTTGTAAATTTCCATTGGAAGTATGTTCCTTTTAATTCTTGTATTGCTAATTTAAATGCATTTATAACATCTCAGATAAACTAAAGTCACTCCTTATATAATTTATTTTATATGTACATTTCATTGCATTAAATTTTCTTTCTACTCCTATTAATTTTTTGTTAAATTATATTTGTTTTGTTTTGATTTTTTTTTCATATATTTGTTTTGTTTTGTTTTGTATTAAAGGTATTTTTTTGTTAAAATAGTTTGTATGGTTTTAAAGTTTTTTTTACTTTTTTTTCTTCTAATTTTAGATATATTTTCTCTAAGCTTATTCGATTTTCCGTACAATATGTAATAACTAAAATTTTATTAAAATATTTATCCTAGAGTTTGAGAGAGAATATTTATCTTTTTATTTTCCAAACAACTATATTTTTTTCTAGAGCATTATGTCATGGAGAATATGATTGCTTTTCACTTATACCACAAATCATGTCATTCAAAACATACAAAAAGATATATTTGCATGTTATACATGTCCACTATAGAGAAGATTCATTATTATTTTGAGAACAATCATGGCCAACTAAACCTCTCAAACCTCTCAAGGGTTACGTTGTCTCTACCCACGGTTTGATATATTACATATCACATCCATATAACAAGAAATCTCTCAACAATGTCTCTTCCCATGGTTTGATGTATTTCACATCACATCCATATAAAAATAAATCTCTCAACAAGATTACACACCTCATCATAAGAATTTTTACCATTGTACCAAAATATTCCGTATAAAGAAGAATTGACAATGAAGCCATTTACAACATGGCCTCTCTCCTTTACGACCTCACTCTACATTTTATTCCTCCCTCTGTGGATAATATGTAACAACTATGCTTTTCAACTATTCTAATCTATAGAGCATCTCCTCAATACTTTCAATGTAATTGACAACCCTTACATGTGTAGTACGGTATGCCCTTATAACATTTGACATAACATCTATAACTCATTTAATTTTTAATTCATCATATTCGATATAATGCAATAAAAAACAATGCAATTTATTTGGTTTGAGGTAACATAATTTCCATATATGACCATAGTCATTTACACACATGATTTAAACAACAAGAACAAGTGGTCAATTCTAATTTTTGCATCTCTAGCTACAAAATATATAGAAATATCTTAGATTGCATTTTTAGGCACTAGACACAGAATATAAAGGCAATACACCTCTATATGATTTATTCTTAAGATTTAGCTAGAAAATAATGTTATTGTATCTTAAAATCTATTTTGATTATTTTTTTTTCATGACCACAATCACTGGCACAGATGATAATAATAAGAAAACAAACTGTTGACATCCCAAATTTTGTGATTTCATAAACATACTTAATCACTATTCATTATTGATCATTATTTTACGCATTTGCTAATATTTATAGCTCTCCAATTTGAGTTTAGTTGTCATGTGCATTAAGGAAAAATTCATTAAGGAATCTAAATCTTCTATTTGTTTCTTATGGTGATAAAATTGAGTTTTTCTGTATTTCATTAACGACTCTAAATCATCTAGTTGTTTCCTATGATGATAAAATACCTTAATCTATCTTTGAGGCTATTATCATGGAACTTCCACCACTTATCAATTGTGTGCCCATTCAAAATTCAAATTTAACAATGCTTGTTTCTAGGTAGGACATAATGTAGTGGTAGGGCTATTTTGTTACCTAGTTGGCTTCTAGTGCTTTGTTAATGGGATTGATATACATATTAGCATAGATCTATTTTAATCGAAGGTTTAATAAGCATTAAGATGGATTACAAGAAAATAAAAACATAATTTATCAATGTATAAAATATCTAGGTTAAAATAGATCTAAATTGATTTATTCTTTTATTAGAGATTTTTAGTATTAGTATGGTAGGTTCTTGTTTTAATTTTATTTTACATTTGTAAGAATTTTGTAACTTTTTTTTAAATTTAATTAATTAGCATCAATATTTCTTCCATAATGTGCCCACATGCATATGTCTCAACTTCAAAGCGATATTGTAATTTTATTAATGCAAGAACCAATGTTTGACTAATATTCTTCTTTAACACCTTAAAGGCTCTTCAACAACCCTTTCCCCACTCAAAACTCTTGTAACTTGAAATTATGGTGTGGAGTGGTGTTGCTACTACTAACAACAAGTTTATGAATTTGTTCAAGTACTATGTTGCCTCAACAAAACTCTTATCCTCAAAAGATTTAGTAATCCTTACCGACAAATTCATGATGACCTCCATCTTGGAAGGATCTATCTTCAAATCTCCTCCACCTATCATGTATCCCAAATACACCATAGTCTATTGTGATAAATCACACTTCTTGAGATGTGAAAATGATTACTGCTTCTTTAAAGTCTCTAGAACCTACATCAAATGTGATATGTTCTCCTTGTAGGTAGCAATGTATACTAGTAAATAATCCAAATAAACAATAAAAAATGAAATTATACATGTGCACAATATATCATTAATTTACTTCATGAATTTATTTGGTGCATTTCATAGACTAAATATCATAACTAACCACTAATACAAACCTTCTCTAGCTTTCAAGGTGGTCTTCTAGATATCTTCTTCATTGACTCAAACCTAGTGACCCCGTGATTGTAAGTCTACCTTGGTGAAGTATTTATCTTGTTGCATAAAAGATCCTCTATCCTAGGCAAGAGGAGTCCATTATTTAGAATAATTTTTTTTAAAACCTATAGCCAATGCACATCCACCAAGTCACATCCTTCTTAGGCACAATTATAATGGGTGACCCACATGTGAGGTGCGGTCGAATAACACCACATTCCAATTGGTATTACAACTACTTCTTCACCTCATTTCCCTTTATAATCAATTAACCTTTGGTAATGGAGAGTGTCAAAATAATTGGATCTCATGCTCCACTTGCCTCTTGGATGGTAGCCCTTTAGGATTCTAGAGCAGAACATTGTATACATGTATATACTCTTCCAATTGTTGTGTTTTTTCCTTGATAGAACCCCCTAAGGATGACCATTCTTTCATGGACTGTTCTACAAACTAATTTTATCTTAAAAATAGTAAAGCATAGTTTTTTCTAGAACTAATTAGTTTCTTAGCTTAGTTAGCGCAAAAAATAAATAAATTTGGAGTTTCCCTTAAGTGTGTTTCAACCAGATTTATGCAAGAATATAATGAAATCAAAAAATACACATAAAGGCAGAGATGCAGTGGAAATAAAACTTCATTTAATTAATAATCAACCAAGATCCATCTTAAATCTTGATCTATTAAGCGTCAAGAGGGATCAAACCTCTAGAGGTGAAAATTTCTTTTTTGAGTGCAAAAGTTGACGAAAAGTTTGCACCTCTAAATATTTGACCCCTCTCAGCGCTTGATAGAACCGGAATTAATATGCATCTAGGATGTTTTTTTATAAATTTAGAAACAGATTCTTGAAATCACTTTGTTTTAGAGCCGGCCAAGGTTTCGGGAAAGACAGAAAATAAATCATTCTAATTTGGTGGTGTTTCTCCCAACACATAAATTAAATCATTCTAATTTGGTGGTGTTTTGCCCAATGCATAAATTAAATCATTCTAATTTGGTGGTAAGAGTGATTGGTTACACATGACCGCATCCATGGAGTCGAAGTAGATGAAAAGGTAAAAACAAAAAAGTAGAGAAAAAAATGAAGATAAAATGAAGAGATGCTTCCTCACAAATACAATTAGATACTTTATTTGTGTTAAAGTTATATATTTAGGGGAAGAAGTGATTTTTCATTACGACCAACATTATATTAATGATATTAAATTTTAAATATTAAACATTAAACATTACTTTTATATTTACATTTATGTTTACGTTTTTAAGTGAGGGATTCAATGCATGCATGTAGTGTACTTAAATACAAACCTCCGTGATCCAAATTTATTAAATTTAATAATATTAATATTATAACATATTAATATGAATATTATAATTAATAATAATATTATGATTAATCTTTTAATATTAATATTAGGGTATTTGGCCCTTAGGCATCACCTAAATAAAACCTCTTTTGTGAGTGTTCGTAAATATAAAGAGTATGGAGTAAATATAAAAAGAGGTTTTATTTTTACCATACCTATGGTTTATTTATATTTATATTTATTTACCATACCTCTTTTATTTGCCATGCTGTTTGTTCCATAGGCTTGGTATATACTTATATATTGATTTCTAATCATATTTGATATCTTTGATGTATTTACCATACCTCTGTATACCTCTTTTATATTTATTTATTTACCATACCTCTTTTATAAATATGGTATTTGACCCATAATATTTATCCCATGGTATTTGGCCCATAGGATTCACCTAAATAAAACCTCATTTTTTAGTTTTCTTTATGGAGTAAATATAAAAAGAGGTTTTATTTATTTACCATACCTCTAGTCTATTTATATTTCCATAGTATTTAACCCATGGAATTAATAATAATTTCTACCATGGTATTTGGCCCATAGGCTACACATAAGTAAAACCTCATTTTTAGTTTTGGTAAATATAAAGATGTTTATGGAGTAAATATAAAAAGTGGTTTTATTTATTTACTATACCTCTAGTCTATTTATATTTTTATTTATATACCATACCTCTAGAGTAAGTATAAAAAAAGGTTTTATTTATTTACCATACCTCCAATTTATTTATATTTTTATTTATTCACCATACCTCTAGAGTAAGTATAAAAAAGGTTTTATTTTGTATTTACCATACCTCAGTCTATTTATATTTTTATTTATTTACCATACCTCTTTTTTAGTGTTGGTGAATATACCTCCAATTTATATATATTTTTCTTTATTCACCATACCTCTGGAGTAAGTATAAAAAGAGGTTTTATTTTTTATTTAGCATACCTCGGTCTATTTATATTTTTATTTATTTACCGTACCTCTTTTTTGAGTGTTGGTCAATATACTCTGACATTTCAAATGTCTATTTACAATACATATCTTACCGTACATTTCTCACATTATATCTACACGTCTACCCTATACTGGGTTGTAGAGCACCTCTCGGTGTAACAAATAGCTGAGATATGCTTACAAAGAGAATGGAAATTGACTAGTGAGGGCGGTGGTAGCCTATTTCCAAGAAGGGATGTCGTGGCTACAAGGCTATAAACTATGTTACAATGAAGCTCAAAGGCCTATTTATTATTAAAGAACAATTGAAAACCCTAAAGATACAAATACCTTACCCTAGGAGATGAAAAGCAAAAGCTATGGACCCTGTTTGGGTAAACTGGTACATCAACTTCCCGGGGACGTAAGTTTTGCATATGATCTCTCTTTGACACACTCAATACCTTGTTACAAATATCTATGTAAGGACTATAAATTTTTTGTGTGAAAAATCAATGGAGCTCCCATATCGCTCCATATTTTCCACAAAAAATTCGTTTACGGCCTCAAAATGGCTCCGAAAGTTCAGGACCCGAAAAACTGCTAAAAATAGTAAATTTTGCTATAATTAAGGAAACTGAAAAAGGTGAAAGAAAAATTGGTTGGGGTCCAAGTGGAATAGTTGGGTGGCCACCAATATCCACCTAGATCGTTCCTCCCCCCTTAGGAAGAAATGGTCCCCATTGCCTTGAGTTCCTCCCTGAGATGAGGAAACTTCAATTGAACTTCGTCGCTAGTCAGCCACTTGCCATGGTGAAGGAGTTGGCCTACTTTGACAAATCGATATATCGGGATCCTTTTTTTGGGCGTGCTTGATATTTGTATCCATGATATGATCAGTTGTGGCTTGTTCCATGCAATAGTGGTTTAACTCTTTTTTTGTGAGTTATTCTTCCATACCGGATATGCCATGTAGAGGCAGAAACTAGGGTTGAAGGCAGTACACATTGAATACTTGATGCACAGAAAGGAATTTTGGAATGGTGAGCTAAATGGAATTGCCCCTTACAGCCTTGGTGATGGTTTATGGCCCATATCGGAGTGGGCGAATCTTGCGGCGAGGTCCTGCGAGCCTCTCCTTTGGAAAATGTAGACACACTTTGTCGCCCACCTGGAATTTATGTGTCACCCAATGTTGATCATGTCAGTGCTTGTACTTAGCATTGGCTTTGTACAATATGTCATGAACTTGTTGGCGGATGTGCTTACTGAACTGAATGAAGTTGTTTGACTTATTAGCCTTACATTAGACACCAGCTCAATCTACCTGAGCAGTCGCAAATGGCATGGCTATGCCAATGGGACACAGTGGTTCGAATCCTAAGCTCACCTGAAAGGGGCTATGGTTTTTTTAGCAATGGAGAGCCCAGTTATATTTATGTTGTACATAGGGGATGTTCTCATCCCATTTGAGTGGATTATTTGAGTTGTACATATGCAGAATGTGTACGATCATCTGGTTGATGAACTCTGTCTAGCCATTATTTTGTAGATGGAAAGTTATGGACTTGGTAAGCTTGGTGTCCACCATCGACCAGAGGCTAGACCAAAATTTACTTAGGAAACTATTGTCCTAATGTGAGATGATAGACTGTGGGATCCAAAAGTGTACCCACACTCGTTCAAAGAAGAGTTTAGTAGTGGCTTCTGTTGTAATATTCTTCTTGTAGGTTTTCATAATGGCCATCTTCGAGAATCTGTTAATGACCACAAAAAAACAGTCATTTCCATGCTTAGTATAAGGAAGTCCCAACATGTAATCCATGGAGATGGATTTCCAAGGTCAACTAGGGGTACACCGTGGAGTATAGAGTCCTTTCTTCTTGATGGTCGGTTTGGCAATGACACAGGTAGTGCAAGACTTGATGTACTTCCCAACATCATGTCAAAGGTTTGGCCAATAGAAATAATTCTACAGTACTTTCATTTTTTTCTCGACCCTGAAATTCCCAATGACCGGACTGTAGCATGCTTCCCAAATGATCTTGGCACACTTGCTTGAAGGAGAAAAAATATGTCCCAAGTCACATAGCAGGGCATCCCAGGGTTGTAAATATGGAACTTACTTACCCTTCAAGAGTGTATTTTATGCATGGATGAATTCTCGATTGCTTTGCTAGAGAAGCGTCCAATTGGAACTCTCATGCCCAGAAGAGTTCAGCACAGTGGTTAGCACTACAATCAATAGTCAGCTAAGGAAGTTTTCAACATTATTAGTGTTGCCCTTCTTATAATTGATGTTCAAATGAAATTTTTTCAAGTATGTGGACCGCTTCTAATTGTGATCATTCTGCAACTTCCTGTGTGTCTGTATGAACTACAAGGGTTAGTGGTTTGTGTTGATGACTGTTTCCTTTCCCAAAATGTAATGATTTCATTTTCAGAAAGCTTTCACAATGGAGTACATCTCTTTGTCTTAAGTGGGATACTTTCAGACTGTGTCAGAAAGTGTCTCATTGTGACATGCCATTGGATGCCTCTGTTGAATAAGAAAAACCATAATAGCATAGTCAGAGGCATTTGTCTCGACCTCAAATGGTTGTTGCAAGTTTGGTAATGTGAGCACTTCTGCAGAGAAGAGGTGATGTTTGAACTCTAGAAATGCCTTTTGTTGATATTTCTACCAAAACAATTCTTCTTTCACCCCTCCCTTGGTGACTTGACTCAAGGGCCAAGTGATATGAGAGAATCCCAACACGAACTTGTGGCAAAAATTCGCAAGGCCCAAAAATTTTTGGAGCTCTATTAGAGTGGTTGGGGTTGGCCGATCCCAAATGAATTGGATCTTGGTTGCATCCACATTCACCCGTGGCTCATCAATAATGTATCTAAGATATTGAAGTTGGGTCATCCCAAAAGTGCACTTCTCTGAATTGGGACACAAATTGCGTTCTTGTAATGTTTGGAGGACTTGTCAGATGTGGTGGAGGTGCTCTTCCAAAGTCTAGATGAAGATCGAGATGTCATCAAAGTATGACACTACAAATGAGTTGGTGAATGGATGCAAGATGTCATCCACCAACCTCATGAAGGTTGCAAGGGAATTCATCAACCCAAAGGGCATGAATAACCATTAGAAAAGGCTCTCCCTAGATTTGAAGGTAGTCTTCCACACATCAGAGAGTTCAATTGGTACCTGGTGATACCTAGACTTCAAGTTGAGCTTACTGAAATATTTCTCCCCCTTGATTTGGTCCAAAAGGTCATCAATATTTGGGATTGGGTACCTATTCGAGACAGTGATCTTGTTCAACATTCGATAGTCAATAAAGAGTCTCAAACTCCCATCCTTCTTCTGCACCAACACGATCGGGCTCCCACAACGCGATGAACTCAACTGAATGTGACCTTTCTACAACAACTCCTAAATATGCCTCTTGATTTCATCATTCTCCACAGCACAGCAATGGTAGATTGGTCCATTGGACAACGGTAAACTTTTGGTAAGTTCGATGGAGTGCTTGACTCGACAGTGCGGATGCAACCCTGCCGACGAGGTGATGATGTCCTCATACTCCTCCATGACCTTGTACATATATTTTTGCCCAGTGCAGGAGCCTTGTGTGGAGGTTGTGACCACAATATTATTCTTTCTCTAAGGTCATATCATCAAGAAAATAAATTTTCTGGTTTTTGAAATGAGCATAATACATTGTTTTATAGGAACAAAAGATATGGCGATAGGTGGTGCTACCTTTGCTACCATGTACAACTTATTTCAAAAATTAATAATCATAACACGAGGTTGTGACTCATACACATTATGTCACTTCCACAATTATGGTTGGGCTAATAATATATGACAAACATCAAGAGTAGCAATGTCACATAATACCTTATCCGTAAAGGACTTGATGTTGTAGGGAAGGTGGCACTGCTAGCTGACGTGGAGATCCCGTCCTTCGTGAAGCCAATCGATGGTTTCGGTTGTGGGTGTGTTGTGGTCAGGAATCCTAGCAAGTCACGACCTCTACTAAGATGAGGTTCTTTTGACTCCCACTATTAGCAATGAACTACAGTGGGGAACCCTTTACTGACATTTGGGAATGGAAGAAGCGCTCTCCCTCCTCTAGATTTTATGGTTCCTTCTTTTGGATCTTCGTGGTGGCGACGATGGCGTTGGTCTCTACATCGATAATACTCTACCATTTTTCATTCCCCTTTTCAAGTTTTGATTTGGAGTCGGTGCATGCATCTGATTCAAAAATCTTCAACTCGACCACCAGTGACTACTTGGCCTGACACTCACTTGTGTTGTGAGAAGAGCTATTACGGAACTCATACCACTTCTCTTTGTCCTTCCTTGGCTTCGTGGTGTTATTATTTCTTTTCGTCTTTGGCGGTTTGTCTCGAGATGCCCTGCATTGTCTTTGTCATTTGTTTTGTGGTTCGGGGACACCTTTCCCTTGGTTCTGATTTTCAGATCCAAAGTCTCACTTCTTCTCTTTGACATTTTTCTCAATCTTGGTAGCATACCAGTATGCCGCACTAAGTGAGGAGATCTTGAGGAACACCATTTCCTCGAAAATAATTTCGAGTTAGTGCGGATGAGAACAGAGAGGGTTCCACCTCACCCTTTTTCTTCGAGTAGGTTTCTCACCAGTCCTTGACATGGGGGGCAACTTTGAGGAGTGAAAAATTAATACTTTCTTAGACAAAAAAGTATTGAACTGAGAAATATCCTTCTAATAGATTCAACCATTTATCTACGAAGTCTACATCTATTTGGCCATAAAATATGGGAATGTCAAATTTTAATTGTAACTTAAAAGGATTTGCACCTCTAGAGTGGCTACTGGATGTAGATGCGTCACCGGTCTGTAGCCATTGAAGGATATGGGAAAATTTTTCCATCATCATGTTCTTGTTTTTTCTCGAGGGTCTCCTCAAGAAATATTTTGATAGGATCTCCTGATCCCTCATCTTTCTTTTCTCCTCCATGTGTGGTCGTCGAGGTTTACGAGGCTAATCTTGCAAAGGTTCAACCAGATAGATCCCTAACTCATATCTCGACCACGTTGGGGACATGCAAAGAAGGATTGAGAAAGAGCAGACTTCCTGGATACCACTGATCCAGATTTATGCACTAAGACAATGAAATACAAAAATACATATAAATGTAGAGATGCAGCAAAAATAAAACTCTATTTCATTAATAACAAATAAATGAAATATTCTTACAAACAGAATGGAAATAAACTAGCTAGGGCACTGGTAACTTATCTCTGAGAATATTGTGGTAGCTACAGGCCACTGAACTGTGTTACAATGAGGCTCAAATTGCTATGTATCATTGAGGAACAATGAAAAATCCTCAACATTCAAATAGCTAACCCTAGGATATGAATCAATAAAACTATGGACCCTGTTTGGGTAAATTGGTACATCAACTTCCCGGGGATGTAACTTTGGCATATGATCTCTATTTGACGTGATCAACACCACATTAGAAATATCTATCCTAGGACTACAAAATTGGATTGAGAAAAATATAAGGAAGTTCCATGTTGCTCCCTATTTTCCCAAAAAACTTTGTTTAGGCCCTCAAAACATCTCTGGAAGTTTAGGACCCGAAAAACTATTATAAATAGTGAATTGTCCTATAATTAAGGAAACTGAAAAAAATGAAAGAAACGATGGTGGGGCTCCAAGTGGAATAGAAGGGTGGCCACCAATATCTACATGGATCAATGTGATGGTGAAGGATCTTCATCATTGATGGTTCATAGTAGATAGCTCTTCACACAATTACTGTATCCCACATGTACGTATATGGACTTCGAAACATAACTCTACATACATCAAGTGGAACTACATCTAATTCTACTTCATCAATAAAATTAACAATAATAGTAAATTTTATTATTCATAGATTTTTCTACCTTTATCTTTTCCCCCATGTTGACGCATTTTAATGGTAATTAGCTAGGATGGTCATGACTCTTAAGTCCCAATTTCGGAACTAGATTTATTTCTAGGAGATTGTCCTATGATTAGGAGTCGAATGGAGCATCAATTTTTGTCTTCTTGACTTGTGGCTTTATATGGAAGATTATGGTCATTTCCTTCACTTCTTATTTTTTAAGGCTACTTAGATTCATCCCCTTCTACATTAATGAATATAAAATCTTCTGATCCACATATGAGCTGCTTTCCACCTAGTTATTTGAATATATCGCTTTTATATTTTTATTCTTAGCATCATTTCTTTGGTTCTTTGACTTGAGCTCTAGTTGTAGCTTACAACACTCCTCATGTGAATTACCTTCAATTTTACAGTGATTTTTGTGGTTGTTTGTATCTTTGCACTATTGTGTTATGGATATTGTATTTTTGTCTTTCCCCCATTTCTACTTCCTCTCTTTCTCCTATAAATCTTAATTGTGATACTTCTACTTTGACCCACATTATCTCCCTTTCATTGGGTGCATGCTCTCTTGGTATTGTTCCTGTAGACAAGCCTCATCATTGTTATGGGTTTAAACATCTCTTACTTTTGTAGACAACTATTTAAACCCCTCATATACTTGAGGAGAAATTCTTGGTTCTTTGGAGAGATACCCAAAATTATTTTCATCTTCCTAAATTTCATGTACTCTAATACTCTCAACATTCATCCTTGCTTGAAGTAATTCAACTAAAACCATTAGTTACCTAGATACCTGATAGGGTAGAAATTTGACTTTATAAGAATTTTGAAATTCTCCCACATAATCACTAGAAGATATCCCTCTAGTATTAGGGCTTATTTGTGGCTTTCCCATCATATCTAAGCATGGCCCTCTAATCTCATATGATAAATAAATATTCATGTCCTTCCTCTACATTTAGAACACTAAAATAAATCTATAACTATTTTAATTAGTGATTTAAATTGAAAGCATCAATCTCACCTTATATGGTTTGATGTATACCTTTGTTTCCATATTCAAGCTTTGAATGCTTCATGAATCATGAGCTAGGTTGTTCCTTTTTGAATTCTTTCTTATATTTCATCTTTGGTTCATCTCTATCCTCCAATTTATCCTATGGTTTGGCCTCTATGTTTGAACATACATCCAACATTTTATGAAGAGCATCCATAAGGAGATTCATGTTATGGTTGATATCTAAAGACTATTATTCTACCCTTGAGAAAATCTCCTTTTACACATCTCAAGGGTTTTGAATATATTTTTTTGGCCATATGTGGGGTTTTAAAACTTTCTACTTTAACCAGTCTAGATCCCTTGAAAACTACAACAAAATACCCAAAGCTACCTACTCTGATACCAATATGATTCCTACAGTAACTTGCATATTACACTGGATAGTTCATCACAATATATTTGCTAAAATTATACATAAAAATAAGTAGCAGGAGTGTTATCAACCTCCAAAAGTGGAATTAGGGAGGCCATTAGGGGTAGCTTTTGATATCCTCTTTAAGAGATATGAAACACCCACAAAAGTTAAGTCCCCTTCTCTCTACCCCTCTATCTCCCACCCTCTCTTCCTCCCCTCCCTCTGCCCTATCTCTCCCTCTCCCTCTCTTAGCCTTTGTATATCTCTCTCTCTCCCACCTCCCTCTATCCGTCTCTTCCCTTCTATACCTCCTTCTCTCGATCTCTCCCCTTCCCTCCCTTCCTCTCCCTCTCTCACATATCCCCCCTCCCTCCCTCTCTCTCTCTCTCTCTCCACCTCCATTCCCCCCCCCCTCCCCCTCCCCCTCCCCCTCCCTCTCTCTCTCTCTCTCTCTCTCAATCCATTTCCCATTCCCTCCCACTTATCTCCTCTCTCCCTCTCCCTCCCCTTCCCCCTACTCTCTCTCTCTTTCTCTCTCTCCCTATCTCTCGCACACAACCATACACACACTCACTCCCTCCCTCTCTCTCGCCACCCTCTCCCCCTCTCTTATCCTCTCTCTCTCTCTCTCTCTCGTCTCCCGCACTCCTCTTTCCATCTCTCTCCTACTCTCCCCCCTCCCCATCGCCCTCCCTCCCCTGATTCCTGTCTCCCTCTCCCACCCTCTCTCTTTCCCTATTCCACTCTCCCTCTCCCTCTCTCTCTCTCTCTCACTCTCACTTTCACTCTCCCCCTCACCCTCTCATACTCTCTTCCCCTACCATTTCCATCATATTTCTCTCTCTCTCTCTCTTTCTCCTTCCCCCTCCCCTTCAACCGCCCTTCCCCACCCTCACCCACTCACTCTCCCTCTCCATCTTCCCCCCCTCTCTCTCACCCCAATCCTCTCTCATTACCTCTTCCCTCTCCCTTCTCACTCCACCGCCTTTATATAGCATTCAATATATATATATATATATATATATACATATATATATATATATATATATATATATATATATATATATATATATATATATATATCTCCCTACCCCTATTTCTTTCCCCCCTCTCCCCATCTCTCGCTCAACCTCCCTCTCTCTCTCCTCCTCCCCCTACCCCTACCCGTCTCTCTACCACTCTTGCCGCCCTTTCTCTTTCTCCCCCACATCCCCCTATCTCTCTCCCTCTCCCTCTCTCTCCCATTATCCCTCTCTCTCCCCCTCTCTCCCCCTTGAATCTCTCTCTCTCTCCCCCTTGCCTCTCCCTCTCTCCTCCCTTGTCACTCTCTCTCCCTTCTCTCTCTCTCTCACTCTCTCTCTCTCTCGATATATATATATATATATATCACACACAAACACACACACACTCGCTCCCTCCCTCTCTCTCCCCCCTCCCCCCCTCTCTTCTCCTCTCTCTCTCTCTCTCTTCCAACCCTCCTCTCTCCATCTCTCTCCTGCTACCCCCTCTCGCCATCCCCCTCCCTCTCCTAATCTCCCTCACCTTCTCTCACCCTATGTCCTTCCCTATTTCGCTCTCCCTCTCACTCTATCCCTCTCTCTCACACACACACACACTCTAACTTTCACTCTCCCCCTCTCCTATCCCTGTCGCTCACCCTCTCTCTCTCTCTCTCTCTCTCCCCACCATCCCTCCTCTCTCTCACTCCCTTCGCCTCTACTTGAAACACCCTATATCCCCCTCTTCTTCTACCTCTCCCCCTCCCTCTACCTCCTTTCTCTCTCTCTCTCTCTCTCTCTCTCTCTCTCTCTCTCTCTCTTCCCACCCTCCTCTCTCCATCTCTCTCCCACTACCAACTCTCCAAATTTCCCTCCCTCTCTCACCCTATCTCCTTCCTTATTCATCTCTCTCTCTCTCTCTCTCTCTCTCTCTCTCTCTCTCTCTAATTTTCACACTCACCCTCCCATATCCATGTCGCTCACCCCCTCTCTCTCTCTCTCTCCCCCCGCCATCCCTCCTCTCTCTCACTCCCTTCCCCTCCACTTCAAACACCATATCTCCCCCTTCGCCTCTCCCTCTTCCCCTCCCTCTACCTCCTTGCTCTCTCTCTCCCTATCTCTCTCTCTCTCTCTCTCTCTCTCTCTCTTGCTCACCCCAATCCTCTCTCTTCCCCCCCTCTCTCTCCCCCTCTCTCGCTCCAACCCCTATCTCTCTCTCGCCTTCCTCCTCCCCCTGTATCTACCACTCTCTCCCCGATATGTTTCTCCCCTACCACCCCCTATATCTCACCCTCTACCTCTCTCTCCCCTTCTCCCTCTATCTCTCCTTCTATCTACACCCCTCTCTCTATATCTCTCTCCCTCCCTTCCCATTTCTATCTCTCTATCACCCCCCTTGCTCCTCATCTCTCTCTCTCTCTGTCTCTCCACCTCCCTTTCCCTTTCCCTCCAACTTCCCCCCTCTCTCCCTCCCCCTGCCTCTCTCTCCTCCTCCCTCTCCCTCCACTGCTCCTCCCCCCTACTCTCTCTCTCCCTCTCTCTCTCTCTCTCTCTCTCTCTCTCTACTCCATCCCCTCTCTCTCTACCCGTCCCCATCCCCCTATATCTACCGCTCTCTCCCCCCTATCCTTCTCCCTCTATCTCTCCCTGTATCTACCCCCCTCTCTCTATATCTCCCCCCCTCCCTCCCAATCTCTCTCTCTCTCTATCTCCTCCTCCCTCCTCATCTCTCTCTCTCTCTCACTCTCTCTACCTCCATTTCTATTTCTCTCCCAATTTTTCCCCTCTCTCTCCCCCTCCCACTCTCTCCTCCTACCTCTCCCTCCACTGCTCTCTCCTCATACCTCTCCCTCCACTGCACCTCCCCCTATTCTCACTCTCTCTCTCTCCCTCTCTCTCTCTCTATTTCTCTCTCTCTCCCCTCATCACTCTCTCCCTCTCCCCCTTGCCTCCCTCTCCCCCCTCCCACTTCCCCCCTATCACCTTCCCCCTCCCTCTCTCTCCTCCTACCTCTCCCTCAACTGCCCCTCTGCCCTACTCTCTCTCTCTCTCACTCACACACACACATAGGCTCACTCCCTCCCCCTCTCTCCCCCTCTCTTCTCCCCCACCACGGTCTCTCTCTCTCTCTCTCTCTATATATATATATATATATATATATATATATCCTCCCACCCTCTTCTCTCCATCTCTCTACTTATCTCTCCCCCTCCCCTTCCCTCCCTCTCCTAACCCCCCTCTCCCTCTCTGACACTCTCTCCTTTCCTCTTCCCCTCTCCCTCTTCCTCTCCCTCTTTCTCTCTCTCTCTCTATATATATATTTCTCTCACTCTCACTCCCTAGTCCCCCTCCCTATCTCTCTCTCTCTCCCTCTCTCTCTCTCTCTCTCTCCCCATCCCCTTCAACTGCCCTATCCCCTCCCTCTCTCTCTCTCTCTCTTCCCCCCCTCTTGATCCACTCCCTCTCTCTCTCTGCCTCCCACTCCTGCTCTATCTACCACTCTCTCCCCTCATATATTTCTCCCATGACTCCCCCTATTTCTCCCCCCCCTACCCCCCTCCCTCCCCATATCTCTCTCCCTCTCTCTCCCTCTTTCCCCCTTGCCTCTTTCTCTCTCTCTCTCTGTCACCCTGCATCCGCCTCCCCTTCGCGCCCTCCCTCCCCTCTCTCCCCCCTCTCTCTCTCTCTGCCTACCCTCCCTCCCTCTCTCTCTCTCTCTCTCTCCCTCTCCCCTTCCTCCATCTTCATCTCTCTCTCTCTCCCCCTCCTCTCTCTCTATCTCCCACCCCTCACTCTTATTATCCCTCTCTCTCATTATCACCATCATATCATCTAAGAACTTAAAGCATGTCATTTAACAAACAAAAACATAATTATCATTATCATAACCATATCATTTAAAAAATACTATCCACATCACGTAACAAACAAAAACATGTTATCAATTAGAAATCAACAATCATCATATTATGTAAGAAACATAATCATTATATGATCTTACAAATAATAAAACAAATACATACATAAACATATACAAATTAAACTTGCAAAAATTGTCAACATAATATTACCGCTCAATGCAATCATATCATCTAATTAAGAAAAACACAACCATCATATCACATAAACAAACAAAAATTGCTTTCATTTGAGAAAACACATAAAATACACCAACATATACCTATCATTATAAACAAAAAACTTCAATACATAAATATCATTGTTGTGTCATCTAAAAAGTATAAAATATTTTAAAACATTACAACTTATGGGTACATTTAAAAAAAAAACTTTTTTTAAAGTATCTTTTCACATTTGAATAAACAAATACATATATTTCACATATCATGTATAAATAAAAAAATTAGTAATAAAACAATTTAAACTATTTTATATCATCCAATTTTCAAATGATATATAATTTCAATTCAAAAAAATATTCCTTTCTTTATTGTATAATTTCAATTAATAAGTAATTATACAAATACAAATCTAACTAAACAATTCAAATATAATAATTAACTAAAAAATTCATGCACTAATAACAATATAAATATAAATCATACAAATCCAATATTATATAATATAGAACAATAAATTTAGTTATATGATATTAATTTAATTTTATATAGATATTTATTGAATAGCCTAGATATTTACCAGCCTAGATCCATCTAACTCTGGATCTATCATGCGCCGAGAGGGATCAAATTTCTCGAGGTGCAAACCTATTTTTTGAGTGCAAAACTTCAGGAAAGGTTTGCACCTCGAGAGATTTTATCCCTCTCGGCGCATGACAGATCCATAGTTAGATGGATCTAGGCTGGTTCCAGTCGGAGGCATCAACGTCACATTTTTCAGATTATTAAATTTTTTGTATATTTTTTAGATGTAAGATGGATCTAGGCTGGTTTCAGTCATGTGATGCCAAGGAAAATCTATCAAAGGTATGATTAATTTTATCAGTAATATGAAAATATATCAAATATTAATATAATCATTTTAAATATGCTAAATATTTCTGAGATTAACTTGGTCATTTTAATTTTAAATTTTCTTAGTTACCTCAGTTAGTTGAGATGATAATTATTGTTAATAACTATAATAATGAAAAATGATGAAATATTTTTTTTAAATGCAAAGTGACAATAATAGTGTTGAAAGATAGAAAATGTGAACAATAAGAACTTACTCATGTTACAATCAATCTCAAACTATTTTCTTCTACTATTCTTATTTCCTCCCTTGTTAGTTTTGTTATCTTTTCATATCGATTATATGAAAAAGAAAATTTAAATTGTAAACCATTTAAATATTTAGCTCGATCTCTCTCTGCTTGCATTAAATGCATTTAAATTTATAATCCTATTTGATATATTTCTATTTATTTACCTTACCTCTTTATGCCTCTTTTATATTTATTTATTTACCATACCTCTTTATATATATTCTATATTTATTTATTTATTTATCATACTTTTTTATACGTCTTTTATATTTATTTATTTACCCATGGTATTTGACCCATGGTATCAATATTAATTTGTCCCATGGTATTCGTCCCATAGGCTTCATCTAAATAAAACCTCTTTTTAAAGTTTTTTTAAATATAAAAAGGTTTATGGAATAAATATAAAAAGAATTTTTATTTATTTACCATACATCTACTTTATATATATATTTTTATTTATTTACCATAGCTCTGGAGTAAGTATAAATTCATTTTACAAATATTTAATTAAAAGAAATATTAAAAGATTTTGGGTTTTGATTGTTTGTGTTGAATTAAATCTTTTCCTTTGATTTAGGAAATGGTATTGACTTTAGTAAAGAGTAAATATGTTTAAAATTTTACTTAATTTGGAAATTCAATGTGGTAATTTTTTTTGTTAAAGGTAAATTTATAAGCCATTCAAATTCACGTATATAATTTAATATCCATTCAAACTATATAAATAATACATAACTACATTAGAAATTGATATATGTTCTAGTACAATGCGATTTTTATTTTTTATTTTTTTTAATTTAAAACTTAAGCCGACATTTTGTATGAGGACGTGACATACCTGACATCGGGGTCATATTGGGCTGTAGATGCGCCTCTCGGCGCAAAAATAACATAATCAAATATTCAAAAAAGATAAGATAAAACATGAAATTTATGGAATGTAAACCATAATTTATACACATTTAAACGAGTAATGATACGGGAGTTCAAAATTAATGTTTAAAATCTATAATGATATAAAAATGAATATATATATATATATATATATATAATGAATGGTGAATAAAACAGAGCTACTGGATGAGAGATAATCGCTTGCAGGAATCTGTGAAGAGAAATGGAATATAGCTTTAACATCTTTGACACAGTGAAGAAGAAATAATCGCTTGCAGGCATGTGTGAAGAGAAATAGCGTATAGCTTTAACATTTATGAGAAAGTGAAGAAGAATAATGATTCGAGAAAGGGCTAAATATAATTATTTGGAGAAATTTATCTTGATACATGAGACAGTAAACTCATGATATATAAACTAAACTGAATAAATTAAATATTTAAAATAACAAAATCAAATATTTAAAAAAAGAAAAGACAAAACATGAAATTTATGGATTGTAAAACAATAATTTATACACAAATTTAAATGAGTAATGATACTAGAGTTCAAAAATTAATGTTTAAAATCTATAACAATATAAAAACGAAAAATAATATATATATACAAAATTAACGGTGAAGAAAACAAAGTGGATGGGAGATAATCGCTTGCAAGCAACCGTGAAGGGAAATGGCATATAGCTTTAACATCTATGACAGAGTGAAGAAGAACAATGATTCCAGAAAAGGCTAAATATAATTATTTAGAGAAATCTATTTTGATAGATAACACAGTAAACTGATGATATATAAATTAAACTGACTAATGATATATAAACTAAACTGATGATATATGTGATTAATAACTAAAAGAATCATAGAGTAATTAAATAACCATACCAAAATAAATACCAGAAGCATACCTGTCATGGCTGCAACAAATATGACACAACGTCTTTCATTCGTCTCGTCCATGCAAATCCCTTCTCTATCGATGAAACAACAACTCGACTCTTCAATAACACATAGAAACGAAGTCACAGCCACACGGAGATAGACATGGGCTCTTCAATAATCCCTTCTCTATCGATGAAACAACTCGGAGCGGACTATCTTCGGAAGTTGTCTTTACAATGCATTGTGACTGATCATATACGTACAATGCCTAAATTCGTGTTAGGTTCCACCTGCAATCGACCCTAAAACTCACCGATTACAATTGTTTTGCTAATTCGCCTGTTGATAGAAGCCCGTTTTGCTAATTGGCCGTTGAAGCCTGTTTTGCGATGTTGTCTCTCCTACTAATTTTGCTGGTTGTGTCTCCTCTACTTGTGTACCAGCCGGTGAATGAGATCCCATAACTCCCCAGATGGTTGTGTCTCCTTTACATTGATTGCGCAATCATGTCCGGAGAATGAGATCCAATAACTCCCCAGATCTTTGAGGACAACTTATGAAGATATTTTATTTCGGACTATGCATTTAAAAGGATCCTTCCCGTTAAAAAAATCTTGATCGACCATTAAAAGGAGCGGACCAAACATCTATAACCAAAAAGAATGCTTCAAAAGCTTTCCATGAAAAAAGCTAAAAATGATTTTTCAAGAAACAATAAAAAATATCTGCACATATTTCGGATATTCTTTAAATGATCCTTCTCATTAAAACAAATCTTGATGGACCGTTAAAAGGAGCGGACCACAACGTCTATAACAAAAAAAAAAAAAACTTAGAATGCTTCAAACTCTTTCCAAGAAAAAAGCTGAAGATGCTTTTCAAGAAAAAGGGTTCAAGAAATTCTCTTCACCTCCAAGTCATATATCCACGTCCCATGTGAAGTAGTTCGGTTCTCTTCAATTTGGAAAGTTTGGTTGAATCTTTGATACTCTGTACTAAGTACTTCATGTAATCTTGCCCTTTTCTGGTCCTCTATTTTTTTTTTGCCATCAGCGAGTAATATTATTTAGAGAAGTAGGTATCGTAGAGAGCTCGTTATATTTTCCTATTTCGATCTTAACCGCATTCAATATAATTGCCTAAGTTTATTTTTAAGTTATATTTTATGTATTTTTAATACTAAATTAAATTTAATGTGAAAGATGAAAATGATTTTTTAGGCATAAATTCTAGTTAATTTTTATTAAAATTAGTCAAAAAATTTTAAATGCTTGAATTTAAGTTTTTGAATATGTAGAATTCTAGTAAGCTATGGTTTATGGCTTTTTAAATTACTTAATCTATTTATTTATTCCAAAATATATTTTAAATAAAAATAAATCATTATTTTTCTTAAAATTGAATTTCTAAATTCTAGTGAAAAATGGCATTTCATCTATTAAACCCTGCTTTAATATAATGTGTTTTCCAACTTAGGATTAAAATGAAGTCAAGCTTAATTTGTAAATTTCCATTGGAAATATGTTCCTTTTAATTCTTGTATTGCTCATTTAAATCCATTTATAACATCTAAAATAAACTAAAATCACTCCTTATATAGTTTTATTTTATATGTACATTTCATTGTATTAAATTTTCTTTCTACTCCTATTACTTTTTTTGTTAAATTATATTTGTTTTGTTTTGTTTTTCTTTTTTAATTATATTTGTTCTGTTTTGTTTGGTATTAAAGGTATTTTTTTGTTAAAATAGTTTGTATGGTTTTGTCACGTCTCCCAAACCCATTTTTTTTTTTTCTATATCATGGGATTCTGTTATTATTTAGTAACATCCATTATAGCTCATGGTTACTCCTCCTAAATTTCTTAACTCCTCTTCTATAAGTGGTTCGTTTTACTCTGAATGAGATTCAACATGTCTCTCTTAAGGTCTATATTCATAATATGTCTATATTCATCACCCCTATGATGAGTGCTACCCATATAACATAACTCAATATTCTCCGCTTTATGCGTCGATAACAATTATAGTTTTTATACTGCATCACCTACAATGCAGCCTGTTATCCGGGGTTTAGATTCTTTTCAGTACTTACAGACAGCCCTGGAATACAAGAATTTCCATGAGGATTTTTGGGCTTAACCTCCCCTCTTCTCAGTTCATATAGTAGACTTATATATCTACATATTTTACCTTGTATTTCTCAGGTTTTCTGTGCAGGATGATCACTAGGCCCTTAATCAAACTTCCCAGTTTGCCGGCCTGCTAATATTTTCAATATGTTAAAGTTTCAACATCGAAGTATAGATGTATGCCTCCTCGCATGCATCTATCTCTACGCAGTTCACCACCATTGCTCCACTACTTTCCCAGTAATTCTATGGATGGTAACCAGATGCTCTGTTCATGGTATTTTACACATGCTTACAATCTTCCCTCACACAAACTGTTATTACACAATAGATTTTGCAATAGGCTTTTTCCCCCCTTATTTGTCTGTTATAACCATTCAACATGTGTGACACTATGGTATAGATTCAATTGTTCCATGGAAACTAGGAAACAACTCCTCTTGCTTCACTCCAAGGGAGGGAGAGAATACTGAACTGGATAGTTTTGAATCCCTAGTGTTAGATCCTCGTACTTAGTTAGGATTCAACTTCTACTTCCATATGTGTACCATTACATTTAATAGAATACTGTAAATTCTAATTTTTTTTAATGCTTTCCAGTGCAATACAGCTGGTTGTTGTTCCCTACTTTCTGTTATTGATCACAGTGAATTCTGTGCCATCAGTATTGTTATGATAGATTTAGTTGTTTGGAACTTAATGTTCATGGGTACTGGTTTGTTATCATCTTCTGTTTATACACACAGAAATTAAATACTCCTTTGAAAGATAGCCATCTATACCTATACATAGTTATTATATTGGCTGCTCAATTGATCTACCATCTCAAACCTCATCATTTCAATGTACTCATCTCTACACCCAACCATTTGTCTCTACTGTCAATAGCGGTAGTTGCAATTACATAAGTTACTGAACCATTAATCCATCTAACAGTTGCATAATGCAACCTAACATAACAATTCATACATTCCATAATGTACTATAACATCACAACTTCATAAATTGCATAAAGGACTATAACATCACAATTTCATAAAACATAAAGGAATATAACATCATGATTTCATAAAACATAAAGGAATATAACATCACAATTTCATAAAACAGGGATATGTTTAACACAGACTTACAGATATCTCCAAATTTATGCATGCACACCTCTACTATGACCAGTCCTCCCAACCTTAGAATCCTCTTTATCTCCCAGGATTCACCCCCGAGCAGAGATCCTCCCCCAGAACAGACTACCCTCAATCTGTTCTGGAGCAGCTTATTTAAGCTGTGCTTTCCCCAAGCCTGTTTCCAATTCTGCGTCCAGAATTTCAGGATGCTTTATTCCTGTTTAGCCTAGGCTTCCCATTCTGGGACTCTTTAAAGCTTCTTTAAGCTTTTCCTCAGCTTTTCCAGCTTTTTCTCACCTCTTCCCAACTACTCCTCTTCATTGGGGAAATTTAGATTTTCCTCAAAAATCTAAATTAGAAATAATTTCTTTCAAGGATTTTTGAAAGATTTGGGGAAAGTCTTTTTTCCTTTTCCATCACCTCATGGATTAGGCATATGATCTCATTTTCTCATCTGGTCATAGTGCATACATACTATTTTATTTATTTTTCATAATTAATTAGTTAACCACATTCACACAATAATCATCCACTGGGGTCCACTCCCCTTTGGATTTATGTTCAAATGTCTTATTTGAAAAGAATAGAACTTGGGGGTGTTACATATTCCCCCTCTGAAAATAAACACCGTCCTCGGTGTTGACAACTATCTACTAGTTGATTTTGAACATAATTATGAATGCTTTTCCATCATCTGAGCTTCTCTGTGCCCTGTAGCTTTTTAGCAGTAAAGTGCTCCACTGCACCTTTACCCAAGCTACTGTTCACTTTCGCACTTTCATTTCTTCTCGCTTTCATCTTTGAAGCGACTCTGGAAGGAAATTCCTCTTCTGGTTCCACCTGGACCACATTTCAAATCAATCATGTGAGAAGCATCATGTACAAAAATTATAACTTTTCTTTTCCAACAAGGAGACATGAAATATATCAGGAAATTTAATAAGCAATGGTAGGGCTAATGTATAAGCCATTAGTTTCCAGCAGAGTACTCTCCTGCCTCCACTCTATTTACTGATGCCTTATGCAGTGGGTTTTCTTCCTACTTCTTTGCAAGAAGTCTGTATGGAAGATCTTTTATTCTGGTTTCTCTGTCCACAATTCATACCAATGTAAGTAATATCAGGTACATATAATTGATAATTCACAACAGCATTCTACATTTCAATAACTTAAGACATTCAGTTATTAATCAAACTGTTCAGGTTCATAATAGTTTAGTGCACTTTTTGTACACTACTTATCCTTTCTTGTTTCTTTAGAGAAGTTTTTTCCTGCCTCAACTTGGTCCAATTCAGCTTTTCTGGAGTTTCTAGGTGATTTATCTTCACCTTTTTCCTTCTTGTTTCCAGAGTGTACAATTTTCCTATTACACACTTGGCTAACCAATTGGACAATTTTTCATTAGTACTCATAAATGAATGAAAACAATTGTACTATACCTTCGTACCAACTTACATTTTTCCTTCGTGATGGACTTATAAAGTTCTAATTTGAACCAATACAAGGACAATTGAGAATTTACAACTTATATTTAACATACCTCTATTAAATATAAATTGTCCTTTTTTCTTATACACCCTTCTCTATATATCCCAATATAACTCTCCTTTTTCTTTTTCAAAGTAACTTGTAACGAAATAGTTAACTAAATACACCTCTTTGGAATTTATCCACTAGATTAAACTTTAATTTAAACACCACCTCTTTAACTTAAAGTTTAAGGTCTACTTTAATTAAAATCCATAAAGTGAATACTTAACCCTTTTAAACTATTATTTCATTTCATATAATGTAAGAATGGATATATCACCCTTTTCGAATTCCATGCCACCCACTCATTTAACCATTCTTTAATTATAACTGAGATAATAAAGGGTTATATAAGGTTTACCTCAACTATGATTATAATAAAAGGGACTATATGAAGTTCCCATCGATTTTCTTCATTACCATATATATATAAGGGTTCTATCTGTTAAAATAGTTACCTTATCATTACTTTGCCTCCAACCACTTACACTTATATACTTATCTTTCCATATAAATTACACCCATACAAATATGGTTTTTCCCTTGTATGTATAGACGATACCCCTTTTTCTCATATCTTTCATTCGCTCTTATACATATATATCACTATATATATATATCATTCATAATCCCCTAACTTTGTTAAACACCCATATATATATATCATTTTTATATATATAACATATATATATATGTATCAATTGGTATACATCACACCTATACATATATCATGTTATATGCAACACATATATATGTCCCAACCTTCGTTAATCATGTCTGTGTAACTATGTCATTGTACATATTATTTTATATACACACATATATGTATGAGGACATATCGGTTTATATCTACGCTTATATGTAAAATGACATATCGTTTGATATAAACAAATATATGTATAAACCTTATTGTTATTAAAGTTCATATATCTAATTATATATTCTATATGTATATTCAACCCCTGCCGCACTTTTGATATCGAGGGCGGCCATTGGTTTAATGATTATAATAACCATCTTTTTGGTTTTGAACTTTAATCGCATCATTTTCCAGTTTTCGACATGATTTACTCGTATTCCACCTCTTATGATATAGAGTTGAATTTCTATTTTACGACCGTGTTGACTGTCGCCATGACGCGTTAGCATGGCGGCGTGTGAATCGGGTTTACAGCGACGAGACCCTAGGCGTTCATGACAGGGGTTCGTCTGTGGGTCGAGCCACATCAACATGATGGATCGGTGGTTCTGCCAATAGTTGAAGCCCACCTTACGCGTCGTCCGGAGGTCTCGTTTGTGATACAAGTTGAAATTATATTTTGTTTATTTTGCCGTGTTCACTCATAGGTTAGACCCTTATGCACGTCACCGCGGGGAGGGATTACTCCAGTTATAACATTTCTGTTCACATTGTCGATCATGTTTTTCGATTTACTGTGTGCATTTAAATACATTTATTCAATTGTGTTGGGGTGCAGGGACGGCGTCTTCAACAGGATTGGGCGTACCCGACGCAGACATTTACAGCTTTATGTCTCCGCTCGTCGGCTATATGCTGCGCTGTCGCTGTACTCATACTCGGCTTAGTACCTTGCGGCCAGACTACTGCCGTTTCATACAGAGCTTTCAACTCTACACTTCACCCGGTACCGCTATCACTGAGCCGAATGGTTTTCCCAAATCAACCTTGGGATCTCCTGCCATCTAGGGCAGTGCAATTAGGGTTTTCATACCCTTTCACGGACCTTGGCGACCTACCAACCTTTCTCTATTCGAGACTTATCATCTATTTATCTCACTCAGGTTTCAGTGAGTCGCATTCGTGCTCGGATGCTGGTGTTTCTCCTACACACCCGTTCTCTGAGGGAAGTCCTCTGTCAATGGTCGGCTACAGGAATATTACTCCTGTATACAGGAGAGGTAATGCATTAGTAGCGTTCGATAGTTCTTTATCTTCTGCATTTATTTTTTTCTTTCTTGTATCTTTTTAATCTCTGCAGTATCTAATCGTTGTGAAGTTCTTGTGCAGAGAGGGATCAGGTCTCAGGGTTTCTGGAACGGGATTTCATCGAAATGTTTCATACCCAGGAACCGCTTCCTTCCGGTTGTCCCACCAACCCTGCTCTTATTGCTATTCTTCTCCCCAGCGCCGAACCTCAAGCTCATCTTGCTCCAGGTTACCCTATATTAACTATTTCATGATACATTACTCCGGTTATCTCTCTGTTGAGAAAGGGTTGAAAGAGTGGGAACCCTCCTTTCGGTTTGCTCTCCTTCTCAGTAATATGTTCCCCATTTATTTTATTGGTCTCTGTTTTACAAATCTAGGGTTACTCGCTATCCTTACTGATTTTATGGTGACCTGTGCAGGTGTTATTCATCTGGAGCTTTCTGGTCGTTGGCAATCTTGCCTTCAAACTTTCACCAGGGAAAGAAATGAATCATTCCCTTTGGTAACTTTTTCTCCGAACCCGCATACACCATATTGTATTATGTGTTTGCTAACAGGGTACAATCGCATTCACCCTGACTAGCAATGGGGCGCATGCTTCGGATTTATCTATCATTCCATGTATCTATATTGTTCTGTTATTTACGCAGTCAGGGTTTCTATTACAGCGTTTCAGCACTTTATTGCCTCTTGTATGCAATTTTCTCGTCTTGATTTATGTATACGTCTTCTCCTAGGATTACAGCGTAGTGTGCATAAAACCAACTCGATGAGCAGGTATGTACATGCCAATTTATGGTGGAGAGCTATTCTGGTTGTTAAAAACATTAATCGCCTATCATATTTCACCCAGCCCTAATCGCCGTGTATGATCTGCGAAGTACTAGCCGACTGTAAAATTTAATATAAGCCCACTGGCTGACCGTGGAGTCGTTGCTGTGTTTTAACCTAATTTGAAGGTGCGTTGTATTTTGTAAGGTAGTATAGTGTGTATACATATGTCTTATTCGCCCATAATACTCTTTAACAATCGTGGCTCCAATAGTCTCGATTACCCTCACGGCCTTTATATTTATTTAGAACCAAAGTCATATATATGTAGAGTGAAAGTTTTAATGCGCGGCTTTTATGCTTGTTTAGCTTGGAGAGAGAGAACTACATATACTCCTAAAGTTTTATTATTGATTCAGCACCATAGTTTCAAAACTTCTATTAGGGTAATTGAGTTAATGTTGCAAATGCATATAGAGTTTCAATATTTAATCCTAACCATGTTATGAGATGTTTTATAGGTTTGAAATATTTGATCTTATAGTTAGTTGGTTGAGTTCATAGTCCAAAGCCTTTATGTTATGGTTTTCCATTTATTCCAAGAAATTTTCCATTTCTGCTACAATATTCTCTAGTATTTGTAGGAGCAGCTTTATCACAGGTGTATATATATATGTATATATAAATATATATATATACATGTATAGGTATTCCATAATCATTGAGTAGTATATCCACAGTAAGGATTCAGTCTTTGACCATTGATGTTTAATTCAAGATTAAGATAAACTTCTATAGATACTATGCACTTTAAATGATAAAAATAACATAGCCTTTGTAAATCAGAGTTTCTTTTCAGGCTAAGAATGTCAGCATACATACATACCCTAACATCTTTGATTTTTTTCTCATATGATGTATTTTTAAATTCAGGCCTGCTAAAATAGTTTTTTTTCCTTTTTATGTAAGCATAAATTTTCAGCCTTGAAATTATATAGGGAATAGATTAATATTCAGTTTTTTTTTCTATGGAGACTAAGTACCTTCAGATTTAAACCATCTTTGGTTTAGAGTTTCTGGAGGTTTCTACTCCATGGCTAACTGGTCTACAACTAAACAAAATCTAAAAGGTAAATGCCTGAAAATAGATTTTGTTAAATGTAGCACTAACATTAGACACACCCTTTAATTTATATATATATATATATATTTTCCTCTTAATGTACACCAATAGGTAGCCAATAACAATGGACTAGAGGAATTTAATTATACCTTAAATATTTTTCTATACTACTTGTCTTCAAATATTTAGGATAGATTTCGAAATGCAATCTAAATATTTATACTGTCATAACAATCAGATAGAGTAGAGAGGCTCTCTTCTATACATTTTCAAATGTCGTATTCTAAAACCTTACTTTCAGCTGTTGGTATTTATACCATGTAACATAAGCACTACTATACTCTTTTTCTAGCATACACTTAGGCATCTGCATCTGATATCACATTTTTTCCTACAGGAACAAAACAATAATTAATTGTCTGTAGAAGCTAAGTAAATCCAGATTTAAACTAACTGTAGTACTAAATCAATCATACCCTTTCATTAAATTTTGTATGTAGCCCTTCATACTACTTTAAATATAAGAGTATCATCCCACTTCATACTTCTTATTTCTAGAAGTTTTTTTTTTTTTTTTTTTTCATCATGGATATATATATATATAGTACGCGTGTACTATTTTTCTAGGAGATATCGGTTTCCCTATTATAGGTTTAACCACTCTGGTATATGAGTTTTCTCATATCACTCCCATATCAATGTTTCTATCTCTGTCCATAAAAAGGATATGTATGCAGTATCTGAATATTTGGCTGCTGAAGTAATATTTTTAATATTCATAAATTTTATAACAATTAACCATTTCCTTGTGAGCACATATCTTGCCCAATTTTTGAACTTTAGCTCCGATACCATTTGTCACGTCTCCCAAACCCATTTTTTTTTTATGGGATTCTGTTATTATTTAATAACATCCATTATACCTCATGGTTACTACTCCTAAATTTCTTAATTCCTCTTCTATAAGTGGTTCATTTTACTCCGAATGAGATTCAACATGTCTCTCTTAAGGTCTATATTCATAATATGTCTATATTCATCACCCCTATGATGAGTATTACCCATATAACATAACTTAATATTCTACTTTGTGCGTCGTGTAATTGGTTTTCTTTTGAATCACCTACAGTGCCTTTGTTGTACGAGGTTTAGATTCTTTTCGGTACTTACGAACATTACCAGAATACCAAAAATTTCCTTGAATTTTGGGTAACCTCCCTCTTCTAGGTTCATATAGTAGACATATATCTACATGTTTTACCTTATGTTCTTGATTTCTGTGCGGAGATGATCACTAGGCCATTAATCAAACTTCCCAGTTTGCCGACCTGCTAATATTTTCAATATGTTAAAGTTTTAGCATCGAAGTATAGATGTATGCCTCCCTCGCATACATCTATCTCTACGCAGTTCACCACCATTGCTCCACTACCTTCCCAGTAGTTCTATGGATGGTAACCAGATGCTCTGTTCATGGTATTTTACACATGCTTACAATCTTCCCTCACACAGACTGTTATTTCACAATAGATTTTGCAATAGGCTTTTTCCCCCCTTATTTGCCTGTTATAACCATTCAGCATGTATGACACTATGGTATAGATTCAGCTGTTCCATGGAAACTAGGAAATAGCTCCTCTTGCTTCATTCCAAGGGAGGGAGAGAATATTGAACTGGATCGTTTAGAATCCCTATTATTAAATCCTCGTACTTAGTTAGGATTCAACTACTACCTCCATATGTGTACCATTACCTTTAATAGAATACTGTAAATTCTAATTTTTACAATTCTTTCCATTGTAGCACAGCTGAGGTTGTTGTTCCCTACTTTCTGTTATTGATCACAGTGAATTCTGTGCCATCAGTATTGTTATGATAGATTAATTTATTTGGAACTTAATGTTCATGAAATCTTCGATTTCACCCATAATATTACCGTTTATATACTGCAATTAAATATCCTTTGAAAGATAGCCATACATACCTATGCGTAGAATGTAATGAGCATAAGTTGATCTACCCTCTCAAACCTCATCATTGCAATGTACTCATCTCTACACCCAACCATTTGTCTCTACTGTCAATAGCGGTAGTTGCAATTACATAAGTTACTGAACCATTAATCCAGCTAACAGTTACATAATGCAACCTAACATAACAATTCATACATTCCATAATGTACTATAACATCACCACTTCATAAATTGCATAAAGGACTCTAACATCACAATTTCATAAGAAATAAAGGAATATAACATCACGATTTCATAAAACAGGGATATGTTTAACACAGACTTACAAATATCTCCAAATTTATGCATGCACACCTCTACTATGACCAGTCCTCCCAACCTTAGAATCCTCTTTATCTCCCAGGATTCACCCCCGAGCAGAGATCCTCCCCCGAACAGACTAGCCTCAATCTGTTCTGGAGCAGCTTATTTAAGCTGTGCTTTCCCCAAGCCTGTTTCCAATTCTGCGTCTAGAATTTCAGGATGCTTTATTCATGTTTAGCCTAGGCTTCCCATTCTAGGACTCTTTAAAGCTCCTTTAAGCTTGTCCTCAGCTTTTCCAGCTTTTTCTCACCTCTTCCCAACTACTCCTCTTCATTGGGGAAATTTAGATTTTTCCTCAAAAATCTAAATTAGAAATAATTTCTTTCAAGGATTTTTGAAAGATTTGGGGAAAGTCTTTTTTTTCCTTTTCCATCACCTCATGGATTAGGCATATGATCTCATTTTCTCATCTGGTCATAGTGCATACATAATATTTTATTTCTTTTTCATAATTAATTAATTAACCACATCCACACAATAATCATCCACTGGGGTCCACTCCCCTTTGGATTTATGTTCAAATGTCTCATTTGAAAAGCATAGAACTTGGGGGTGTTACATGTTTAAAGTTTTTTTTACTTCTTTTTCTTCTAATTTTAGACATATTTTCTCTAAGCTTATCTGGTTTTCCGTTACAATATGTAATAACTAAAATTTTATTAAAATATTTATCCTAGAGTTTGAGAGAGAATATTTATCTTTTTATTTTCCAAACAACTATCATTTTTTCTAGAGCATTATGTGATTTAGAATATGATTCCTTTTCAATTATACCACAAATCATGTCCTTCAAAACATACAAAAAAATATATTTGCATGTTATACATGTCCACTATAGAGAAGATTCATTATTATTTTGAGAATAATCATGGTCAACTAAACCTCTCAAACCTCTCAATGGTTATGTTGTCTCTACCCATGGTTTGATATATTACACATCACAGATCCATATAACAAGAAATATCTCAACAATCTCTCTACCCAGGGTTTGATGTATTTCACATCACATCCATATAAAAAGAAATCTCTCAACAAGATTACACACCTCATCATAAGAATTTTTACCATTGTACCAAAATGTTCCTTATAAGGAAGAATTGACAATGAAACCATTTAGAGCATGGTTTCTCTCCTTGACCTCACTCTACATTTAATTCCTCCCTCTATGGAAAATATGTAAGAACTATGCTTTTCAACTATTCTAATCTATAGAGAATCTCCTGAATACTTGCAATGTAATTGACAACCCTTACATGTGTAGTATGGTATGCCCTTATAACTTTTGACATAACATCTATAAATCATTTAATTTTTAATTCATCATATTTGATATAATGCAATAAAAAACAATGCAATTTATTTGGTTTGAGGTAACATAATTTCCATATATGACCATAGTCATTTATACACATGATTTAAACAACCAGAACAAGTGCTCAATTCTAACTTTTGCATCTCTAGCTACAAAATATATAGAAATATCTTACATTTCATTTTTAGGCACTAGACAGAGAATATAAAGGCAATACACTTCCATATGATTTCTTCTTAAAATTTAGCCAAAAAATAATGTTATTGTATCTTAAAATCTATTTTGATTATTTTTTTTTCATGACCACAATCACTTGCACAAATGATAATAATAAGAAGAAAAAATTTTCACATCCTAAGTTTTGTGATTTCATAAACATACTTAATCACTATTCATTCTGGATCATTCTTTTACGCATTTGTTAATATTTGTACCTGTCCTGTTTGACTTCAATTGTAATGTTTGACTTCAGTTGTAATGGTGATAAAATTGAGTTTTCATGTATTTCAGTAACGAATCTAAATCATCTAGTTGTTTCTTATGATGATAAAATACCTTAATCTATCTTTGAGGCTATTATCATGGAACTTCCACCACTTATCAGGTGTGCGCCCATTCAAAATTCAAATTTAACAATGCTTGTTTCTAGGTAGGACATAATGTAGTGATAGGGCTATTTTGTTACCTAGTTGGCTTCTAGTTCTTTGTTAATGGGATTGATATACATATTAACATAGATATATTTTAATCGAAGGTTTAATAAGCATTAAGATGGATTACAAGAAAATAAAAACATAATTGATCAATCTATAAAATATCTAGGTTAAAATAGATCTAAATTGATTTATTCTTTTATTAGATATTTTTAGTATTAGTACGGTAGGTTCTTGTTTTAATTTTATTTTATATTTGAATGAATTTTGTAATTTTTATTTTTTTCAATTTAATTAATTAGCATCAAGATTGCTCCCATAGCATGCCCACAAGCATATGTCTCCACTTCGAAGCGATATTGTAATTTTATCAATGCCAGAACCAATGTTTGAATAATATTATTCTTTAACACCTTAAAGGCTCTTCCACTACCCTTTCCCCACTCGAAAATCTTGCAACTTGAAATTATGGTGTTGAGTGGTGTTGCTAATACTAAGACAAGTTTATGAATTTCTTCAAGTATTATGTTTCCTCAACAAAACTCCTATACTCAAAAAAATTTAGTAACCCTTACCGACAACTTCATGATGACCTCCATCTTGGAAGGATATATCTTCAAATCTCCTCCACATATGATATATCCCAAATACACCATATTCTATTGCAATAAATCACACTTCTTGAGATGTGACAATGATTACTGCTTCTTTAAAGTCTCTAGCACCTACATCAAATGTGATATGTTCTCCTTGTAGGTAGCAATGTATACTAGTCAATAATCCACATAAACAATAAAAAATGAACCTATACAAGTGCACAATATGTCATTAATTAACTTCATGAATTTATTTGGTGCATTTCATAGGGTAAATATCATAACTAACCACTAATACAAACCTTCTCTAGCTTTGAAGGTGGTCTTCTAAGTATCTTCTTCTTTGACTCAAACCTAGTGACCTCGTGATTGTAAGTCTATCTTGGTGAAGTATTTATCTTGTTGCATAAAAGATCCTCTATCCTAGGCAAGAGGCACCGATTATTGACAATAATTTTGTTTCAAACCTATAGCCAATGGACATCCACCAAGTCACATCCTTCTTAGGCACAATTATAATGCGTGACCCACATGTGAGGTACTGTCGAATAACACCATATTCCAATTGGTATTACAATTACTTCTTCACCTCATTTCCCTTTATAAACAATTAACCTTTGGTAATGGAGAGTGTCAAAACAATTGGATCTCATGCTCCACTTGCCTCTTGGGTGGTAGCCCTTTAGGATTCTAGAGCAGAACCTTGTATACATGTATATACTCTTCCAATTGTTGTGTTTTTTTCCTTGATAGACCCCCCTAAGGACAACATTTCTTTCACAAACTATTCCACAAACTAATTTTATCTTAAAAATAGTAAAGCATATTTTTTTCTAGAACTAGTTAGTTTCTTAGCTTAGTCAGCTCTTACAAACAATTTTTTGGAGTTTCCCTTCAGTGTGTTTGAACCAAATTTATGCAGGAATACAATGAAATGAAAAAAATACACATAAATGCAAAGATGCAGTGGAAATAAAACTTCATTTAATTAATAAACAACCAAGATCCATCTTAAATCTCGATCTATTAAGCGTCAAGAGGGATCAAACCTCTAGTGATGAAAACTTCCCTTTTTAGCACAAAAGTTGACGAAAATTTTGCACCTCTAAATATTTGATCCCTCTCAGTGCTTGATAGATCCGGAATCAATATGGATCTAGGCCGGTTTTTAATAAATTTAGAAATAGATTCTTGAAATCACTTTGTTTTAGATTTCAAAGCTAGACATCCATTGAGACAGTTACTTGGGAAGATTTCCATGTTAAGTTCAAAAATCGTTATTTGAATGAGCGTTATTATGATGATAAAGAAAAGGAATTCCACGAACTTAGACTAGGACAACTCACTATTGATGAGTTTGTTACTAAGTTTACAAATCTGCTGAGATATGTACCCTACATTAGGGAAGAAAAGGAAAAAGTACAAAGGTTTCTGAATGGTTTTCCTACTATATCCAAAGAGAAAATTGAGTTTGACAACCCAAAGACAATGGACGAAGCTGTTAGAAAAGCGAGATTTTCTATCAGCAGTTTAAAGGAAAGGCTGAGCAAGGAAAAAGCTAGTTAAACAAGGGTGAGTTCAAGGGGGAAAAGACAAAAACCAGCATATTTAAAGAATTTTGGCAGAGATCATCAGCGGAAAAAGTTTAATAAACCCAAAGAGAGCCAAACTGCTCAGTCCCAAGTGGCTTCAAAACCAATAGATGGAGACAGTAAGAAGGAAGGGATAGTCAGAATGAAGGAACCCTTGAAATGTTGGGGCTATGGAGAACCCCATCTTTTGAGGGACTTTCCTCATCGAAACATTCATATGATCAGGAGAGAGCGAGAAGCTACAATAGTAAATGAAATAGCCAGAAATTTACCAACTATGAGTGCAGCATTGGAAAATCGGCAAGCAGAACATCAAATAACCATGGTGGAAATGGAGGGTAAGATTTCTGACCTACCTGTTACTGTTTTGATTGATCCGGGTGCTTCTTTGAGTTATATTAGTTCTGGAATTGTAGAAAAATGTAATCTTAAACCTAAAAAATTTCAGCAATCATGGTTGGTACAGCTGGCCACTAGAAATAAGAGAAAGGTAACACATAAATTACCCAGAACAGCAATCAAATTAAATGATTGTCAAACAGAAGTAAATCTGAATATACTGCCTCTAGGTTCTTATGATTTGCTGATTGGAATGGACTGGATGGAAAAGAAGAAAGCCCTAATGAACTGCTGGGATAAAACCCTGTATTGTGTGGATGAGGAAGGGAAACCTTTTACTCTCAAAGGAAAACCAAAATCCATTTCGGTAAGACAAATATCAGCACTACAATTAAAACGAACAGCTAGCAAAGGATACCAAGTTTATGCAATACATGTGGAGGAAGTAGAACAAAAAACTGGAGAAAATCTGCTGAATGAGTTACCGGTGGTAAGGGAATTTAAAGAAGTCTTTCCAGATGAGATTCCTCATCTTCCCCCCAAAAGAGAAATTGACTTTACAATCGATCTGGTGCCGGGAGCAACACCTGTTTCCCGAGCCCCCTATCGAATGAGTCCTCCTGAACTTATGGAACTGAAAATGCAATTGCAAGAATTGCTAGATAAAGGTTATATTAGACCAAGTGTGTCTCCTTGGGGAGCACCGGTCTTATTTTTGAAAAATAAAGATGGAACTTTTAGGATGTGCATTGATTATCGCCAACTGAACAAGTTGACCATTAAGAATAGATATCCTCTACCTAGAATTGATGATCTTTTTGATCAGGTGAGAGGAGCTTCAGTATTTTCGAAGATTGACTTAAGAACTGGGTATCACCAGCTCAGAATCAAGGAAGAAGGCATCAGTAAAACAAATTTTTGAACCAGGTATGGACACTACGAATTTGTAGTCCTACCTTTTGGATTGACAATGCCCCTGCCACATTTATGTGTTTGATGAACAGTGTGTTAAATAAGTACTTGGATAAAGTTTTTCTTGTGTTCATAGATGATATTTTGGTCTAATCCAATAATGAGGAGGAACATAGAGAACATTTGCGGATAGTGTTGCAAACTCTGAAAGAAAACCAGCTATATGCCAAGTTCAGCAAATATGAATTTTATAAGGATAAGATTCAATACTTGGGCCATATTATTTCTGAACAAGGCCTTGATGTTGACCCTGAAAAGATAAAGGCTATAAAATAATGGCTTGTACCAATGGATGTCTCGGCAGTAAGATCATTCATGGGGATTGCAGGCTATTATCGCAGATTTGTGGAGAGATTTTCTGCCATAGCACATCCCATAACATCATTACAAAGAAAGGGTGTCAAATTTGAATGGACAAACAAATGCCAAAACATCTTTGACCAGTTAAAACTAAAACTCACTACAGCCCCTATCCTAAAGATTGTAGATCCTGATAAAGAATTTGTTGTATGTACAGATGCTTGTCGAGAGGGGTTGGGAGGAGTCCTTTTGCAGGAAAATTCAGTTATTGCCTATGAATCTAGGAAACTGAAAATACATGAACAGAATTATAGTGCCTGTGATTTAGAATTAGCAGCTGTTATCCATGCTTTGGAAATGTGGCGGCACTATCTTCTTGGGAAAAACTTTACATTGATGACTGATCATATTAGTCTCAAATATTTCTTTTCCCAAACTGATCTGAATGCAAGACAAGCCAGATGGCTGTCCTTTTTAAGTGAATTTGATATGGACATAAAACATATCAAGGGAAAAGAAAATAAAGTTGCTGATGCATTAAGTAGGAATGCTTGTCATAATATAAACAGCATTAGAAGTAGTGCCCAGATCGAAGTAGAAGAGTTGGTGAGACAAGCAGCAAATCAAGATCCAAACTATGAAACACTGTTGGTGACACTATAGAAAAAGGAGAAAATTGATTTCACTCAAAACCAAAAAGGGCTGATCTGTTATAAAAACAGGTTGTATATTCCCAATGTAGAGTCCTTAAAAAGGGAAATCCTGGATGAATATCACAAACAACCATATGCAGGACAATCTAAATAAAAAGCACAATCTTTCAAAAAGAGTTGAAAGGAATTATTTCTAATTTATATTTTGAGTAATAATCTAAATTTCCCCAATGATGAGGAAAGTAGTTGGGAAGAGGTAAAAAGATGGAAAAGATGAGGAAAAGCATAAAACATCTTTAAAGAATCCCTAAAATGGGAATCTTAGGCAAACAGGAAGAAAAACATCCTGCTATTCTGGACGCAGAATTAGAAACATGCTTTGGGGAACATTAGCTTAAATAAGCTGCTCCTAAACAGATTAGTGATTGGTCTGGGTTGGAGGTGATCTCAGCTCAGGGGTGAGTTCTGGGAGACAGAAGGACTCTAAGGTTGGGAGGTTGGTCTAACTCACAAGTGGTATGTATTTTGCAATTTCTAAATGTGTTTATTTTAAACAGTATGAATTGGCTACATATAAAAATTAATGGGTTATTAGTATATGAACACTACATTTAACAGAGTTAGATATAAGACCTTCATCTCTATAATTCTGTATGGTTGTAGAGTTTAAATATGTGATGAAGAATCCACCAAAATCTCTAAACCTAGGTGGTTTAAATATGAGGATACATAGTTCATCACAGATGATAATTTAGCTTAAGTTGCTCTAAATCTAGTAATATTCAAGTATGAATATGATTAAGTAAACCAGAGGCTAAATCCTTTTCTTCTTTATTAGTACAAAGCTGGCCAAAATGAACCATACTGTGTTACTGCTAGAAATAGAGATTCTACCTACTGCTGAAGACTGAAATGCAAAGTAGTATTGGAAACAAACTTGAATATAACTGTGGTCTGCATGATCAAGATTATATGCTAAACTACTCCAAGGTCTTATTGAATAATTCCACCCAATAGGATTTAATCCGGTTAACACAAACAGAGTTATTCTGGTATACCATTTGCAACCATTTACTTGTCAGAATCTCGATTTCTGACAAGCAAATGGTTGCAAATGGTCGAAAATAAACACCATCCTCAGTGTTGTTATTTAACTACTAGATTTCATTTTTCAAACAAAAATGGATATCGTTCCATCATTTCAACTTCTCTTTCCCAGGTAGCTTCTTCGACAGTAAAGTGCTTCCATTGCACTTTTACTCTGGCTACTGTTCTATTTCTCAATTCAATTTCTTCCTGCTCCAATACTTGAAGCAGTTCTGGTAGAAACTCCCCTTCTGGTTCCACCTGTACAACATTCCAATCAACTATGTGAGAAGCATCATGCACATATATTTTTAATAACGAAACATGAAACAGATCATGAAATCTAACATGGGGTAGTAACGCCAGCTTGTAAGCCACTGGTCCCACCCGTTCTAATACTTCAAAAGGACCACAATATCTAGGAGCCAGTTTTGCACAACTTCCAGCATAATGTGTGCTCTTTTTGGGTTTAATACGAAAATACACATGATCCCCCACTTTGAATTCTCGGTGCACTCATTTCTTATCAGCATAGTTTTTCTTGCGATCCTGTGCTGTCTTGATGTTTCTTTGTATCTGTTTAACAATTCTTTCCATCTCTTGTAAGGCATCGGGCCCCAACATTAGTTTATCCTCTGGTTGGCTCCAGCTCAAAGGAGTACGACACTTTCTTCCATACAGTGCCTCAAACGGACTCATCTTGATAGAGGATTGGTAGCTATTATTATAGGCAAATTCGGCTAAATGCAAATACTCTTCCCACTTTGATGGCCTATCCATCACATACATTCTCAGTATATCCTCCAGAATTTGATTAGTCCTCTCTGTCTGCCCATCGGTCTGAGGGTGATAGGCAGTACTAAAATTCAACTTAGTACCCATCCCTCCGAATAGTCCTTTCCAAAAAGCTGCTATAAACTTAGCATCTCGGTCTGAAAAAATTACCTTTGGAACCCGATGAAGCCTTACTACCTCCTTCAGAAACACATTCGCTACTTGAGCTATCCCAAAGGTAGATTTCACTAGTATAAAGTGGGCAGCTTTTGTTAGAGTGTCTACTACTACCATTACAGAATCATGCTGGTATTTGGTTTTGGGTAATCCTGTTATAAAGTCCATGGAAACTCTGTCCCATTTCAATTCTGCAATTGGCAAAGGGTTTAAAAGACCTACCGGATGTTGATGCTCATCTTTGACTAGTTGACATTCCATGCACCTACTTAAATATTCTTCTACATCTCTCTTCATTCCTGGCCAGAACAACTTCTTTTTCAGGGATGTTAACATTTTCTGATATCCAGGATGTCCTGCATATGGCTGTTTATGATATTCATCCAGGATTTCCCTTTTTAAGGATTCTACATTGGGAATATACAACCTGTTTTTATAACAGATCAGCCCTTTTTGGTTTTGAGTGAAATCAGTTTTCTCCTTTTTTCTATAGTTTCACCAAGAGTGTTTCATATTTTGGATCTTGATTTGCTGCTTATCTCACCAACTCTTCTACTTCGATCTGGGCACTACTTCCAATGTTGTTTATATTTTGACAAGCATTCCATGTTTTAAGTAAAACAAATGTTCTGCTTGCTGATTTTTACTTAAAGTTGGAAAAGCTGAGGAAAAGCATAAAACAGCTTTAAAGAATCCCTAAAATGGGAAGCCTAGGCAAACAGGAAGAAAAGCATCCTGCTATTCTAGACGCAGGATTAGAAACATGCTTTGGGGAACATTAGCTTAAATAAGTTGCTCCTAAACAGATTAGTGATTGGTCTGGGTTGGGGGTGATCTCAACTCGGGGGTGAGTTCTGGGAGACAGAAGGACTCTAAGGTTGGGAGGTTGGTCTCAGTCACAAGTGGTATGTATTTTGCAATTTCTGAATGTGTTTATTTTAAACAGTATGAATTGGATACATATAAAAATTAATGGGTTATTAGTATATAAACACTACATTTAACAGAATTAGATATAAGACCTTCATCTCTATAATTCCGTATTGTTGTAGAGTTTAAATCTGTGATGAAGAATCCACCAGAATCTCTAAACCTAGGTGGTTCAAATATGAGGATACATAGTTCATCACAGATGATAATTTAGCGTAAGTTGCTCTAAATCTAGTAATATTCAAGTATGAATATGATTAAGTAAACCAGAGGCTAAATCCTTTTCTTCTTCATTAGTACAAAGCTGGCCAAAATGAACCATACTGTGTTACTGCTAGAAATCGAGATTCTACCTACTGCTGAAGACTGAAATGCAAAGTAGTATTGGAAATAAACTTGAAAATAACTGTGGTCTGCATGATCAAGATTATATGCTAAACTACTCCAAGGTCTTATTGAATAATTCCACCCAATAGGATTTAATTCGGTTAACACAAACAGAGTTATTCTGGTAGGATATGTCAATATAAAAGTGTAATACATTAATAGAAAATGTTAATTACAACCTCCTCTATTTAACCATATACACTGTAGCTAAAAAATTGATATGGTTATTAGCAAATCATTTTGTTAAATTTATTATAAAACATTATGAGAAGATCTGATGTTAAATAAATGTATTATACATTACAAAGATATTCCAAATTCTCGGGAATTTCCACTGGTGTGAGTGTTAAATTTGAAGTTTTAATAAAAACAACCAAAAACATTACAGTTGCATCAGGGGTAGTACCGCCATATTACATGTTGCCATATAAAACAAAATATAGTAGTGTTTTAAAGGGCTACTAGAAACCATGCATCATGAAGCCATACGTATTATGTAAACCCATAAAATATAAAACCATACGCATCATAAACTATGCATCATGTAACCTCAAGTTCGAGGGTACCTGTACAATTCTATTAACCATAAGCAAGAGTAGTACTGAATAACACATTAAAATCGGTAACCATTTGGTTGCATGGGTTAAATGATGTAGTAAAGAACCATTACCAAGCCCTATCCTTCCACACAGTATACATATATATCTATATATGGAGCTCACACTGATTCACGAAAATCCATTGTTACGGTTATACATATCATGACAGATTTTATAGTGATGCTACATCTTCATCATTAATAGAAGCGAAACAAGGAGAGATAAAGACGATATCTCTGTGTATACACCGGACTGTCTTTGTGCAAACTTGGTTAATTTACGGTGAGTAATTACTTACAGGTGTATAATATGGGTTCGATTAAATGAGTTAAATCATAGCAGTCTTCTTTTAAAAGTCGTGTGATAGTTGTAATAAAATATACGAACTAGTTAAAATAGGAACTAGAAACTCGGTGCTCAGTTACAACACAGTAACGTAAACGAACACCTTATAACAATACATATAGTTGAAAGAGCCGTGACTATTAGACATAAAAAAAAAAAAACCAGAGCTATTTAACTGAGGAGGGCACGTAACGAAACATCAGTGACAAAAGGAAAAAAAAACTCCTGTCAATCATAGTGGGAAGGTAAAGCTAACATTTCAAAAGGCGTGGAACCTAGGTGATAAACGATTTACAATAAATGAGTAGAAAGTAGATTAAACCCTGACCAAGACATAACCGATGGCGTAAGAAGCCGCAAGCACTAAGATCTCGGTTAACTGAAAAAAGGAAAAATAAACCAGGTAAGAGTAGAAAAAAAAATATAATACAAAAGAATAGCCGGTCGGCGTAAATCTCTGGTGGAAGAAACACACCTGTGGAACCGAATATCTCTTGAGATGACGTCCTCGCAGAAGCTTGAACCACAAGAAACCAAGAAAAATACCCTGGCTTCGGCGATAGGGTAGTTGCGGCTAAATTAGAATTACACCAAGTTAACCATCTCCCACGAAGAACAAACTCCATGATCTCAGGGTTCGAAACCCAGATTCTTAGGCGCAACGATAACCAATCAGAATAAGTAAACCACACAGCTGAAAAGAAGAAGGGGTCTTCAGAAGTATAATAGAGGCATAACGAAATCTCGGGTGTTCAAAAGGAAATCGAAAGACAGTTCCCTGGTAGCAATGATCGAATTCATAACCTCCCGAACGCAGCAGCGAACGAAGGAAGAAACCTTGGCTCGAGGCGACCAAATCTCTGGTATAACCCTCATGGCTGCGACAACCTAGAAGTCTGAGAAAAGAATCAAAGGTCTGCGGATAGAACTCTGAAGGGTAGTGCTCGAACAGTATTAAATCCAATAGCCTGAACCCTAAAAGATACAAGCGGCAACACGCATCAATCATGCATGGAACGATTGATGTAATCTCTGGTATAACCCTCACGGCTGCGAAAACCTAGAAGTCTGAGAAAAGAATCAAAGGGCTGCGGATAGAACTCTGAAGGGTAGTGCTCGAACAGTATTAAATCCAATAGCCTGAACCCTAAAAGATACAAGCGGCAACACGCATCAATCGCACGTGGAACGAACTGGAAATGTGATAATAACAATTCAATAATAAAGGAAGATGAAATCCCAAGAGAGATTCAGCAGCAAAATCGACGGGGAAACGGGTTACGAGGTCTGGTTGAGTTAATATGCTCGAACCACAAGTTCACCACTCAACAGCCAAGTACATTTAACGCCGAACGTTTCGTTTCAATGGTGATCCTTACAGATTCGAACTCAGTCGACGTGTCATTGGATCCAGATAACGTGTCAAAGAATAGTACTGGAGGTCAGTAAAGAAGAATGCGATTCCAGACTGTAGCGCCAGAGCGATATTGGCAAAGTCTACCTTTTCATTTATTAGAGACAGTACTCGTCATTTATACCCTATAGCAGAGAGATCAGGGAACGATAGTTCGAATGCATATCCGACGATATTTGTTCAGCCTCTTTTTGCAATGGAAGGTATAAGGGAAACAATGTATGCATAAATTAATACCCATAGGGGTTATAACAGATAGGAAAAGGTAGATAGCTTCGCATCAACCAGGTGTATACGACCACGAATTCTACAATAGCCGAGACATAGCCTTACCCATCCGATATATATATGGATATATAAAAACCTCAATAGAGGGATCGGCAAACATATGTTAAAGGAATTAACAAAAAAAAAAACATGTGATTAGGTATGTAAGTATATATAAATGGTTAGAGTATTTATATATATAACCTGATGTGTAATTATATGTTAAATGGATTGAGAATCATGTTAACATATAAATAATTTTATATAAATGGGTGGGTATATTTATATATACAAGGTGTTGAAAGTATAAGTTACATATTTCGGAAATGATATTAAGTTATACATGGTTGTATATTCAATTGTTGGCATTGATATATACATATGAATAAGGATTGGTATTTATGTCAACATGTATGTATTTATATATAAACAATTGGAATTTATATATATATGGCTTGATAACCCTGTTAAGCTGTAATGTATAGAAATCTTCATATAATAGAACTATTACAGTCAGAACCAGTGTGGTAGTAAACTTAAAAGAGATATGAAATATACTACATTTTGCAAAAAAAAAAACTTTTAACTTGTGGTAAAAGAGAATCAGAGAGATGTTACAAATGGTTGCGTAAATTAATACCCATAGGGGTATTAATGTATGCATAAATTAATACCCATAGGGGTATTAATCAGAGATATGAAGTATACTTCATTTGCAACTATTTAGATTTGAAATCAGTTTTCTTTCAAATCTAAATGGTTGCAAATGTTCTCTATGTTCCTCCTCTGAAAATAAACACCGTCCTCGGTGTTGTAATTTAACTACTAGAGTTCATTTTTCAAACAAAAATGGATATCTTTCCATCATTTCAGCTTCTCTTTCCCAAGTAGCTTATTCAGCAGTGAAGTGCTTCCATTGCACTTTTACTCTGGCTATTGTTCTGTTTCTCAATTCAATTTCTTCCCGCTCCAATACTTGAAGCGGTTCTGGCAGAAACTCCCCTTCTGGTTCCACCTGCACAACATTCCAATCAACTATGTGAGAAGCATCATGCACATATCTTTTTAATAACGAAACATGAAATACATCATGAACTCTAACATGGGGTGGTAACGCCAGCTTGTAAGCCACTGGTCCCACCCATTCTAATACTTCAAAAGGACCACAATATCTAGTAGCCAGTTCTGCACAACTTCCAGCATAAAGTGTGCTCTTTTTGGGTTTAATACGCAAATACACATGATCCCCCACTTTGAATTCTCGGTGCACTCGTTTCTTATCAGCATAGTTTTTCTGGCGATCCTGTGTTGTCTTGATGTTTCTTTGTATCTATTTAACAATTCTTTCCATCTCTTGTAAGGCATCGGGCCCCAACATTATTTTATCCTCTGGTTGGCTCCAGCTCAAAGGAATACAACACTTTCTTCCATACAGTGCCTCAAACAGACTCATCTTGATAGAGGATTGGTAGCTTTTATTATAGGCAAATTCGGCTAAATGAAAATACTCTTCCCACTTTGATGGCCTATCCATCACATACATTCTCAGCATATCCTCCAGAATTTGATTAGTCCTCTCTGTCTGCCCATCTGTCTGAGGGTGATAGGCAGTACTAAAATTCAACTTAGTACCCATCCCTCCAAATAGTCCTTTCCAAAAAGCTGCTATAAACTTAGCATCTCGGTCTGAAACAATTACCTTTAGAACCCCATGAAGCCTTACTACCTCCTTCAAAAACACATTCGCTACTTGAGCTGTCCCAAAGGTAGATTTCACTAGTATAAAGTGGGCAGCTTGTGTTAGAGTGTCTACTACTAACATTACAGAATCATGCTGGTATTTGGTTTTGGGTAATCCTGTTATAAAGTCCATGGAAACTGTGTCCCATTTCCATTCTGCAATTGGCAAAGGGTTTAATAGACCAGCCAGATGTTGATGCTCAACTTTGACTAGTTGACATTCCATGCACCTACTTAAATATTCTTCTACATCTCTCTTCATTCCTGGCCAGAACAACTTCTTTTTTAGGGCTGTTAAAATTTTCTGATATCCTAGATGTCCTGCATATGGCTGTTTGTGATATTCATCCTAGATTTCCCTTTTTAAGGACTCTACATTGGGAATATACAACCTATTTTTATAACAGATCAGCCCTTTTTGGTTTTGAGTGAAATCAGTTTTCTCCTTTTTCTGCAGTTTCACCAAGAGTGTTTCATAGTTTGGATCTTGATTTGCTGCTTGTCTAACCAACTCTTCTACTTCGATCTGGGCACTACTTCCAATGCTGTTTATATTCTGACAAGCATTCCTGCTTAATGCATCAACAACTTTATTTTCTTTTCCCTTGATATGTTTTATGTCCATATCAAATTCACTTAAAAAGGACAACCATCTGGCTTGTCTTGCATTCAGATCAGTTTGGGAAAAAAAATATTTGAGACTAATATGATCATTCAGCAATGTAAACTTTTTCCTAAGAAGATAGTGCCGCCACATTTTCAAAGCATGTATAACAGCTGCTAATTCTAAATCATAAGCACTATAATTCTGTTCATGTATTTTCAGTTTCCTAGATTCATAGGCAATAACTTAATTTTCCTGCAAAAGGACTCCTCCCAAGCCCTCTCGACAAGCATCTGTACATACAACAAATTATTTATCAGGATCTGCAATCTTTAGGATAGGGGCTGTAGTGAGTTTTAGTTTTAACTGGTCAAAGCTGTTTTGGCATTTGTTTGTCCATTCAAATTTGACACCCTTTCATTGTAATGATGTTATGGGATGTGCTATGGCAGGAAATCTCTCCACAAATCTGCGATAATAGACTGCAATCCCCATGAATGATCTTACTGCTGAGACATCCATTGGTACAGGCCATTCTTTTATAAACATGCTTTCATTTATATAAAACAAAGTGATTTTTAGAATCTATTTCTAAATTTATTAAAAACCGGCCTAGATCCATATTAATTTTGGATCTATCAAGCGCTGAGAGGGATCAAATATTTAGAGGTGCAAAATTTTCGTCAACTTTTGTGCTAAAAAAGGAAGTTTTCACCACTACAGGTTTGATCCCTCTTGACGCTTAATAGATCGAGATTTAAGATGGATCTTGGTTGGTTATTAATTAAATGAATTTTTATTTCCACTTCATCTTTGCATTTATGTGTATTTTTTCATTTCATTGTATTCCTGCATAAATTTGGTTCAAACACACTTAAGGGAAACTCAAAAAAATTGTTTGTAAGAGCTGACTAAGCTAAGAAACTAACTAGTTCTAGAAAAAAATATGCTTTACTATTTTTAAGATAAAATTAGTTTGTAGAATAGTTGGTGAAAGAAATTTTGTCCTTAGGGGGGTCTATCAAGGAAAAAAACACAACAATTGGAAGAGTATATACATGTAATGCAGATAAATAGAATCCTAAAGGGCTACCACCCAAAAGGCAAGTGGAGCATGAGATCCAATTGTTTTGACACTCTCCATTATCAAATGTTAATTGTTTATAAAGGGAAATGAGGTGAAGAAGTAGATGTAATAGCAATTGGAATATGGTGTTATTTGACAGTACCTCACATGTGGGTCACCCATTATAATTGTGCCTAAGAAGTATGTGACTTGGTGGATGTGCATTGGCTATCGTTTGAAACAAAATTATTCTCAATAATGGAATTACCTCTTACTAGGATAGAGGATCCTTTTATGCAACAAGAGGTTAATCTTTTCAGATGAACTTTTAATCTTCGAGAGTAACTTAGCTCCTGTCAAAGAAGAATGTAGAACCACCTACTAAAGCTAGAGAAGGTTTATATCAGTTCATTATGATATTTACCTATAAATGCTAATAGTCATGAAAATTAATTAATGATATATTGTGCACTTGTATAGGTTCATTTATTGTTTATGTGGATTATTGACAGTATACTGCTACACTGTGAGAACATCACGTGTAGGTGCTAGAGACTTTAAGAGAGCGATAATCATTGTCACATCTCAAGAGGTGTGATTATTACAATAGAATATAGTGTCTCTTTAGGGATATCTAAATGATGGAAGAAAATTGAATATATCCTTCCAAGATGGAGGTCATCATGAAGTTGTCGGTAAGGGTTACTAAAATTTTTTGAGTATAGGAGTTTTGTTGAGGAAACATAGTACTTGAAGAAATTCATAAACTTGTTGTTAGTATTACCAACACCACTCAACACCATAATTTCAAGTTGCAAGATTTTCGAGTGGGGAAAGGGTAGTGGAAGAGCCTTTAAGGTGTTAAAGAATAATATTATTCAAACATTGGTTCTGGCATTGATAAAATTACAATATCGCTTCGAAGTGGAGACATATGCTTGTGGGCATGCTATGGGAGCAATATTGATGCTAATTAATTAAATTAAAAAAAAATTACAAAATTCATTCAAATATAAAATAAAATTAAAACAAGTACCTACCGTACTAATACTAAAAATATCTAATAAAAGAATAAATCAATTTAGATCTATTTTAACCTAGATATTTTATAGATTGATCAATTATGTTTTTATTTTCTTGTAATCCATCTTAATGCTTATTAAACATTCGATTAAAATAGATCTATGTTAATATGTATATCAATCCCATTAACAAAGAACTAGAAGCCAACTAGGTAACAAAATAGCCCTACCACTACATTATGTCCTACTCAAAATTTACATTATGTCCACAAGTTAAAAGTTTTTTTTTTTTTTGCAAAATGAAGTATACTTCATATCTCTTTTAAGTTTACTACCACACTGGTTCTGACTGTAATAGTTCTATTATATGAAGATTTCTGTACTTTACAGCTTAACAGGGTTATCAAGCCATATGTATATAAATTCCAATTGTTTATATATAAATACATACATGTTGACATAAATACCAATCCTTATTCATATGTATATATCAATGCCAACCATTGAATATACAACCATGGATAACTTAATATCATTTCCGAAATATGTAACTTATACTTTCAACACCTTCTATATATAAATATACTCGCCCATTTATATAAAATTATTTATATGTTAACATGATTCTCAATCCATTTAACATATAATTACACATCAGGTTATATATATAAATACTCTAACCATTTATATATACTTACATACCTAATCACATGTTTTTTTTTTTTTGTTAATTCCTTTAACATATGTTTGCCGATCCCTCTATTGAGGTTTTTATATATCCATATATATATCGGATGGGTAAGGATATGTCTCGGCTATTGTAGAATTCGTGGTCGTATACACCTGGTTGATGCGAAGCTATCTACCTTTTCCTATCTGTTATAACCCCTATGGGTATTAATTTATGCATACCTTGTTTCCCTTATACCTTCCATTGGAGAAAGAGGCTCAATGAATATCGTCGGATATGCGTTCGAACTATCATTGCCTGATCTCTCCGCTATAGGGTATAAATGACGAGTACTGTCTCTAATAAATGAAAAGGTAGACGTTTCCAAGATCGCTCTGGCGCTACAGTCTGGAATCGTATTCTTCTTTACTGACCTCCAGTACTATTCTTTGACACGTTATCTAGATCCAATGAGACGTCGACTGAGTTTGAATCTGTAAGGATCGCCATTGAAACGAAACATTTGGTGTTAAAAGTACTTGGCTGTTGAGTGGTCAACTTGGGGTTCGAGCATATTAACTCAACCAGACCTCGTAACCAGTTTCCCCGTCGATTTTGCTGCTGAATCTCTCTTGGGATTTCATTGTCCTTTATTATTGAATTGTTATTATCACATTTCCAGTTCGTTCCACGCGCCATTGATGCGTGTTTCCGCTTGTATATTTTAGGGTTCAGGCTATTGGATTTAATATTGTTCGAGCGCTACCCTTCAGAGTTCTATCCGCAGCCCTTTGATTTTTTTCTCAGACTTCTATGTTGTCGCAGCTGTGATGGTTATACCAGAGATTACATCTTCTTCTTTTGATCGGTCGCCTGGAGCCAAGGTTTCTTCCTTCGTTCGCTGCTGCGTTCGGGAGGTTTTGAATTCGATCATTGCTACCAGGGCACTGTCTTTCGATTTCGTTTTGAACACCCAGATTTAGTTATGCCTCTATTATAATTCTGACAACCCCTTCTTCTTTTCAGCTGTGTGGTTTACTTATTCCGATTGGTTATCGTTGCACCTAAGAATCTGGGTTTCAAACCCTGAGATCATGGAGTTTGTTCTTCGTGGGAGATGGTTAACTTGGTGTAATTCTAATTTAGCCGCAACTACCCTATCGCCGAAGTCAGGGTATTTTCGTTGGTTTCCTGTGGTTCAAGTTTCTGTGAGGACGTCGTCTCAAGAGATATTCGGTTCCACAGGTGTGTTTCTTCCACCAGAGATTTACGCCGACCGGCTATTCTTTTGTATGATATTTTTTTTCTACTCTTACCTGGTTTATTTTTCCCTTTTTCAGTTAACCGGGATCTTAGTGCTTGCGGCTTCTTACTCCATCGGTTATGTCTCGGTCAGGGTTTAATCTACTTTCTACTCATTTATTGTAAATCGTTTATCACCCGAGTTCCACGCCTTTTGAAATGTTAGATTTACCTTCCCACTATGATTGACAGGATTTTTTTTTTTTGTTTTGTCACTGATGTTTCATTACGCGCCCTCCTCAGTTAAATAGCTCTGGTTTTTTTTTTTTTTTATGCCTTACAGTCACGGCTCTTTCAGCTATATGTATTGTTATAAGGTGTTCGTTTACCTTACTGTGTTGTAACTGAGCACCGAGTTTCTAGTTACTATTTTAACTAGTTCGTATATTTTATTACAACTATCACACGGCTTTTAAAAGAAGACTGCTATGATTTAACTCATTTAATCGAACCCATATTATACACCTGTAAGTAATTACTCACCGGAAATTATCCAAGTTTGCACAAAGATAGTCCGGCGTATACACATAGATATCATCTTTATCTCTCCCTGTTTCGCTTCTATTAATGATGAAGATGTAGTGTCACTATAAAATCTGTCATGATATGTATAACCGTAACAATGGATTTTCGTGAATCAGTGTGAGCTCTATATATAGATATATATGTATACTGTGTGGAAGGATAGGGCTCGGTAATGGTGCTTTACTACATCATTTAACCCATGCAACCAAATGGTTACCGATTTTAATGTGTTATTCAATACTACTCTTGCTTATGGTCAGTAGAATTGTACAGGTACCCTCGAACTTGAGGTTACATGATGCATAGTTTATGATGCGTATGGTTTTATATGTTATGGGTTTACATAATACGAATGGCTTTATGATGCATAGTTTCTAGTATCCCTTTAAAACACTACTATATTTTGTTTTATATGGAAATATGTAATATGGCTGTACTACCCCTGATGCAACTGTAATGTTTTTGGTTGTTTTTATTAAAACTTCAAATTTAACACTCACACCAGTGGAAATTCGCGAGAAGTCAGAATTTCTTTGTAATGTATAATGCATTTATTTAACATCAGATCTTCTCATAATGTTTTATAATAAATTTAACAAAATTATTTTCTAATAACCATATCAATTTTTCAGCTACAGTGTATATGGTTAAATAGAGGAGGTTGTAATTAACACTTTCTATTAATGTATTACATTTTTATATTGACATATCCTACCAAAATAACTCTGTTTGTGTTAACTGAATTAAATCCTATTAGGTGGAATTATTCAATAAGACCTTGGAGTATTTTAGCATATAATCTTGATCATGCAGACCACAGTTATATTCAATTTTGTTTCCAATACTACTTTGCATTTCAGTCTTCAGCGGTAGGTAGAATCTCGATTTCTAGCAGTAACACAGTATGGTTCATTTTGGCCAGCTTTGTAATAATAAAGAAGAAAAGGATTTAGCCTCTAGTTTACTTAATCATATTCATACTTGAATATTACTAGATTTAGAGCAACTTAAGCTAAATTATCATCTGTGATGAACTATGTATCCTCAGATTTAAACCACCTAGGTTTAGAGATTCTGGTGGATTCTTCATCACATATTTAAACTCTACAACCATACAGAATTATAGAGATGAAGGTCTTATATCTAATTCTGTTAAACCTAGTGTTTATATACTAATAACCCATTAATTTTTATATGTAGCCAATTCATACTGTTTAAAATAAACACATTCAGAAATTGCAAAATACATACCACTTGTGAGTTAGACCAACCTCCCAACCTTAGAGTCCTTCTGTCTCCCAGAACTCACCCCCGAGCTGAGATCACCTCCAACCCAGACCAACCACTAATCTGTTTAGGAGCAGCTTATTTAAGCTAATGTTCCCCAAAGCATGTTTCTAATTCTGCATCCAGAATAGCAGGATGTTTTTCTTCCTGTTTGCCTAGGCTTCCCATTTTAGGGATTCTTTAAAGTTGTTTTATGCTTTTCCTCAGCTTTTCCAGCTTTTTACCTCTTCCCAACTACTTTCCTCATCATTGGGGAAATTTAGATTATTACTCAAAATCTAAATTAGAAATAATTTCTTTCAAGGCTTTTTGAAAGATTGTGGGGAATTAGTTGCTTTATCCATCCTCATGGAATTAGCAAGTGATCTCAAAATCTCACTTTGTTCCATCTGCACAAACCCATTTTATTCATTTCATTAATTTAAATATTTAATTACATTCACAAATTACTTATCCTTTGGGGCCCACTCCCTTTAGGATTAAAGTTCAAATGTCTAGCTTTGAAATTCAAACACATAAATTGGGGGTGTTACACTGGACAAGGTGTCCGGCAAGACAGAAAATAAATCATTCTAATTTGGTGGTGTTTCTCCCAACATAGAAATTAAATCATTCTAATTTGGTGGTGTTTTGTCCAATGCATAAATTAAATCATTCTAATTTGGTGGTAAGAGTGATTGGCTACACATGACCGCATCCATGGAGTCCAAGTAGATGAAAAGGTAAAAACAAAACTGTAGAAAAAAAATGCAAGAGCAAACAAAGAGATGCTTCCTCACAAATACAATTAGACACTTTATTTGTGTTAAATTTATATATTTAGGGGGAGAAGTGACTTTTTATTAGGGCGAACATTATATTAATTATATTAAATTTTAAATGTTAAATGTTAAACATTACTTTTATATTTACATTTATGTTTACATTTTTAAGTGAGATATTCAATGCATACATGTAGTGTACTTAAATACAAACCTTAATAATATTAATATTATAATATATTAATATGAATATTATAATTAATAATAATATTAGTATTAATCTTTTAATATCAATATTAGGGTATTTGGCCCTTATGCATCACCTAAATAAAAGATCTTTTGTGAGTGTTCGTAACTATAAAGAGTATGGAGTAAATATAAAAAGAGGTTTTATTTTTACCATACCTATGGTTTATTTATATTTAAATTTATTTACCATACCTCTTTTATTTACCATGGTATTTGTCCCATAGGCTTGGTATATACTTATATGTTCATTTCTAATAATAGTTGATATTTTTTTATGTATTTACCATACCTCTGTATACCTCTTTTATATTTAATTATTTACCATACCTTTTTTATAAATATTGTTTTTGACCCATAATATTTAGCCCATGGTATTTGGCCCATAGGATTCACCTAGATAAAACCTCATTTTTTAGTTTTATTTATGGAGTAAATATAGAAAGAGGTTTTATTTATTTACCATACCTCTAGTCTATTTATATTTCCATAGTATTTAGCCCATAATGTTAATAATAATTTGTACCATGGTATGTTGCCCATAGGCTTCACCTAAGTAAAACCTCATTTTTAGTTTTGGTAAATATAAAGATGTTTACCGAGTAAATATAAAAAGAGGTTTTATTTATTTACCATACCTCTAGTCTATTTATATTTTTATTTATATACCTTACCTCTAGAGTAAGTATAAAAAGAGGTTTTATTTATTTACCATACCTCCAATTTATTTTTATTTTTATTTTTTCACCATACCTCTAGAGCAAGCATAAAAACAAGTTTTATTTTGTATTTACCATACCTCAGTCTATTTATATTTTTATTTATTTACCATACCTCTTTTTTTTAGTGTTGGTGAATATACCTCCAATTTATATATATTTTTATTTATTCACCATACCTCTGGAGTAATTATAAAAATAGGTTTTATTTTTTATTTAGCATAACTCGGTCTATTTATATTCCTATTTATTTACCATACCACTTTTTTGAGTGTTGGTGAATATACTCCGACATTTCAAATGTTTATTTACAATACATATCTTATCGTACATTTCTCACACTACATCTAAACATGTGCCATACTCCGACATGTCAAATGTTTACATTACATTTCTCACATTAAATCTACACGTGTTGAAGAGCACCTCTTGGTGTAACAAATAGTTGAAATATGTTTACAAACGGAATGGAAATTAACTAGCTAGGGTTTTGGTAGCCTATTTCCAAGAAGAAATGTGGTGGCTACATGACTATGAACTATGTAACAATGAGGCTGAAAGGGCTATTTATTATTGAGGAACAATTGAAAACACTAAACATACAAATAACTTACCTTAGGAGATGGAAACCCAAAACTAAGGACCCTGTTTGGGTAAATTGGTACATCAACTTCTCGAGGACATACCATGTGCATATGATCTCTCTTTGACATGCTCAATACCTTGTTACAAATATATATCCAAGGACTACAACTTTTGGGTGTGAAAAATCAATGGAAATCCCATGTTGCTTCATATTTTCCACAAAAAATTCGTTTAGGGCCTCAAAATGGCTCCAGAAGTTCAAGACCCGAAAAAATGATAAAAATAGTAAATTGTTCTATAATTAAGGAAAATAAAAAAAGTGAAAGAAAAAATGGTGGGGGTCCAAGTGGAATAGTTGGGTGGCCACCAATATCCACCTAGATCGATCCTCCCCCCTTAGGAAGCAATGGTCCCCATTACCTTGAGTTCCTCCCTGAGATGAGGAAACTTCTATTGAAATTCGTCGCTGGTGAGCCACTTGCCATGGTGAAGGAGTTCGCCTACTTTGACAACTTCATATATCTAGATCCTTTGTATTCGTGTGTGCTTGATATTTGTATCCATGATATGATCAGTTGTGGCTTGTTCCATGCAGTATGGGTTTAACTCTTTTGTTGTGATTTTTATTCCATGCCGGATATGTCTAGTAGAGGCAGAAAGTAGGTTTGAAGGCGATACACATTGAATACTTAGTGCAAACCATGGAATTTTGGAATGGTGAGCTAAATGGTATTGTCCTTTACAGCCTTGGTGATGGTGTATGGCCCATTTTGGAGTGGGCGATTCTTGCAGCGAGCTCCAGCGAGCCTCTCCTTCGGTAAATGCAGACACGCTTGGTTACCCATGTGGAATTTATGTGTAACCCGATGTTGATCACGTTAGTGCTTGTACTTAGCACTGGCTCTATACAATATGTCATGAAATTGTTGGCAGATGTGCTTAATGCGCTGAATGAATTTGTTTGACTTGTCAGCCTTACATTGGACACCAACTGAATCTACCTAAGTAGCCGAAAATTGTATGGCTATGCTAATGGGACACAGTGGTTCGAATCCTAAGCTCACCTGAAAGGGGACATGGTTGTTTTAGCAATGGAGAGCCCAATTATATTTATGTTGTACATAGGGGATGCTCTCATCCCATGCGAGTGGATGCTTTGAGTTGTACATGCGTAGAATGTGTACGATCATCCGGTTGATGATCTATGTTTGGCCATTAGTTTGCAGATGGAAATTTATGGCTTGTTAAGCTTGGTGTCCACCATCAACCAGAGGCTGGACCAAAATTTACTCGGGAACCTATTTTCCTGATGTGAGATGATAGACTATGGGATCACAAACTGTACCCACACTCGTTCAAAGAAGATTTTAGTAGTGGATTTTATTGTAATATTCTTCTTGTAGGCTGTCATAATGGCCATCTTTGAGAATCTATCAATGACCACAAAAACATAGTCATTTCCATGCTTAGTATAAGGAAGTCCCGATATGTAATCCATGGAGATGGATTCCCAAGGTCCACTAGGGGTACACCATGGAGTATAGAGGCCTTGCTTCTTGATGTCCAATTTGGAAATGACATAGGCAATGCAAGACTTGATGTACTTCCTGACATCATGTGAAAGGTTTGGCCAATAGAAATAACTCTACAGTACTTCCATTATTTTCTTGATCTCGAAATTCCCAATGAACCGACTGTAGCACACTTCCCAAATCATCTTGGCACACTTGCTTGAAGGAGAAAAAAGGTGTCCCAAGTCACATAGCAGGGCATCCTAGAGTGGTAAATCTGGAACTTGCTTACCCTTCAAGAGTGTATTGTATGCATGGCTGAATTCTCGATCGCTTTGCTAGAGAAGCGTCCAATTGGAACTCTTGTGCCTAGAAGAGTTAAGCATAGTGGTTAGCATTACAATCAGTGGTCGGCTAAGGAAGTTTTCAACATTATTAGTGTTGCCCTTCCTATAATTGATTTTCAAATGAAATTTTTGCAAGTATGTGGACCACTTCTGATGGTGATCAATCTGCAACTTCCCTTGTGTCTATATGAACTACAGGGGTTAGTGGTTTTTTTGGATGAATGTTTCCTTTCCCAAAATGTAATGATTCCATTGTTAGAAAGCTTTCACAATGGAGTACATCTCTTTGTCATAAGTGGGATACTTTCAGACTATGTCAGAAAGTGTCTCATTGTGACATGCCATTGGATGCCTTTGTTGAGTAAGAACAACCACAATAGCATAGTCAGAGGCATTTTTCTCGACCTAAAATGGTTGTTGCAATTTTGGTAATGTGAGAACGTGTACAAAGAAGAGGTGATGTTTGAACTCTACAAATTCCTTTTGTTGAGATTTCTACCAAATAATTCTTCTTTCACCCCTCCCTTGGTGACCTAACTCAAGGGCTAAGTGATATGAGAGAATCCCAACACGAACCTGCGGCAGAAATTCACAAGGCACAAAAAGTTGTGGAGCTCTGTTAGAGTGGTTGGGGTTGGCCGATCCCGAATGACTTGGATCTTGGTTGGATCCACATTCACCCACGGCTCCTCAATAATGTATGTAATATATTGAAGCTAGGTCATCCCAAAAGTGAAATTCTATGAATTTGGATACAAATTGTGTTGCTATAGTGTTTGGAGGACTTATCAGAAGTGGTGGAGGTGCTCTTCCCAAATCTAGATGAAGATCAGGATGTCATGGAAGTACGATAACACAAATGAGTTGGTGAATGGATGCAAGATGTCATCCACCAACCTAATGAAGGTTGCGAGCGGATTCATTAACCTAAAAGGCATGAATAACCATTCAAAAAGGCTCTCCCTAGATTTGAAGGCAGTCTTCCACACTTCAGAGAGTTGGATTGGTACCTGGCGATACCTAGACTTCAAGTCGAGCTTATTGAAATATTTCTCCCCCTTGAGTTGGTCTAGAAGGTCATCAATATTTGGGATTGGGTACCTATTCCAGAAAGTGATATTTTTCAGCACTCGATAGTCAATAAAGAGTCTTAAACTCCCATCCTTCTTCTGCACCAACACGATCGGGCTCCAATAACATGATGAACTCAACCAGATGTGACCTTTCTGCAAAAACTTTTGAATCTGCCTCTTTATTTCACATTTTCCACAACAGATCGCCGGTATATTGGTCCATTGGGTAGCGGTGAACCTCGAGTAAGATTGATGGAGTTCTTGACTCGACAGTGCGGACACACCCCTATCGAGGAGGTGATGATGTCCTCATACTCCTCCATGACCTTGTCCATCTATTTTTTCCCAGTGTAGGAGCCTTGTGTGGAGGTCATGACCACAATATTATTCTTTCCCTAAGGGCATATCATCAAGAAATTAATTTTTATGGTTTTTGAAATGAGAATACTACGTTGTTTTGCAGGAACCAAAGAAATGGCAGTAGGTGGTGCTACCTCTGCTACCATGTACAACTTATTTCCAAAAGTAATAAGCACAAAATGAGGTTGTGACTCATGTACATCTTGTCACTTCCAGAATTATGGTTGGCCTAATAATATATGAGAAACATCAAGAGGAGCAATGTACATAATACCTTATCTGTGAAGTGCTTGATGTTGTAGGAAAGGTGGCACTGCTGGCTGACGTGGAGATCCCATCCTTGGTGAAGCCACTCGATGGTTTTGGTTATGGGTGTGTTGTGGTCAGGAATCCTAGCCACTCATGACCCCTGCTGAGATGAGGTTCTTTTGACTTCCACTCTCAACAATGAACTAAAGTGGGGAACCCTTTACCCACATCTAGGAATGGAAGAGGCACTCTCCGTCCTCTAGATTTTATGGTTCCTTCTTTTGGCTCTTCATGGTTGTGATGATGGCATAGGGATCTTCATCGATAATACGCTTCCCTTTGTCATTCCCATTTTCAGGTTCTGATTCGGAGTCGGAGCATGCATCTGAGTCAGAAACCTTCAACTCGGCCACCAGTGACTACTTGGCCTGACACTCGTTTGTGTTGTGAGCAGAGCTATTATGGAACTCATACCACTTCTCGGTGTCCTCTTTGACTTCATGCTGTTATTATTTGTTTGTTTCTTTGGTGGGTTTTCTCTAGATGCCTTGCATTGTCTTTGTCCTTTTTTCTGTGGTTCAGGGGCACCTTTCCCTTGCTTCTAATTTTCATATCCAAAGTCTCACTTCTTCTGTTTGAAATTTTTCTTAATCTTGGCAGCATACAAGTATGCCGCACTAATCGAGGAGATGTCAAGGAACATCATTTCCTCCTTAATACATATGTGCAGACAATTGTGTCACTTCAGTACCAAATGTTTCTATGAATCTTTGGTACTCAACATTGTGCTCATGGTATGGAATAAATTCGTCACCTCATGGACATCTTGATCCCTTTGTTGCTATAGTGTATTCCATTATATGTATTTTTCATCATAGCTCCTCACGGGATGATATTTTTTTTTGATGGAATCTCGAAAAGAATTCCAATTCAGTGCATAAGAGAACAGAGAGCGTTCCTCCTCTCCCTTTTTCTCCCAGTAGGTTTCTCACCAGTCCTTGACATGGGGAGCGGCTTTGAGGAGTGAAAAATTAATACTTTCTTAGAAAAGAAAGTATTGAACTAAGAAATATACTTCTAATAGATTCAAACATCTATCTACGACGTACCTTAATTGTACCTTAAAAGGATTTGCACCTCCAGAGTGGCTGCTGGATGTAGATGCGTCACTAGTGGGTAGTCGTTGAAGGATATGGGAAAATTTTTCCATCATCATGTTCCTATTTTTCTTGAGGGCCTCCTCAAGCAATATTTTGATAGGATCTCCTTATCCCTCATCTTTCTTTTCTTCCCCCATGTGTGGTCATCAGGGTTTACGAGGCTGATCTAGCAAAGGTTGAACCAGATAGATCCCTAAATCCTTATATCTCGACCGCATTGGGGACATGCAAAGAAGGATTGAGAAAGAGCTGACTTCTCTAATACCAATGATCCAAATTTATGCACTAAGAAAATGAAATACAAAAATACACATAGTGCAGATATGTAGCAGAAAAAAACATCATTTCATTAATAACAAATAAATGAAATATTCTTAAAGACAGAATGGAAACTTATCTCTGAGAATATTTTGGCGGCTACAGGCCATTTAAATGTGTTATAATGAGGCTCAAATGGCTATTTATTATTGAGGAACAATGAAAAATCCTCAACATTCAAATAGCTAACCCTAGGATATGAATCACTAAAACTATGGACCGTGTTTGGGTAAATTGGTACATCAACTTCCTAGGGACATAAATTTGGCATATGATCTCTATTTGACATGATCAATACCACATTAGAAATATCTATCCTAGGACTACAACATTGGATTGAGAAAAATATAAGGAACTTCCATGTTGCTCCCTATTTTCCCAAAAAACTTTTTTTAGGCCGTCAAAACATCTCCTGAAGTTTAGGACCTGAAAAACTGCTAAAAATAGTACATTGTGCTATAATTAAGGAAACTAAAACAAATGAAAGAAACGATGGTGGGGCTCAAAGTGGAATAGAATGGTGGCCACCAATATCTACATGGATCAGTGTGATGGTGAAGGGTTTCCATCCTTGATGGCCCATACTAGATGGATCTTCACACAAATATTGCATCGAACATGTACGTATAGGGACTTCCAAACATAAATTTACATACATCAAGTGGAAGTGCATCTAATTCTACTTCATCAATAAAATTAACAATAATAGTAAATTTTATTATGCATAGGTTTCTCTACCTTTATCTTTTCCTCCATGTTGATGCATCTTAATGGTTATTAGCTAGCATGGTCATGAGTCTTCAGTCCCAATTTCGGAACTAAATTTATTTCTAGGAGATTTTCCTATGATTAGGAGTCAAATAGAGCATAATTTTTTGTCTTCTTGACTTGTGGCTTTATATGGAAGAGTATGGTCAGTTCCTTCACTTATTATTTTTTATGGCTACTTAGATTCATCCCCTTCTTCATTAATGAATATACAATCTTCTCATCCACATATGAGCTTCTTTCCACCTAATCATTTGAATATATGGATATTATATTTTTATTCTTAGCATCATTGCTTTGGTTCTTTGACTTGAGCTCTAGATGTAGCTTCCAACACTTCTCATGTGAATTACCTTAAATTTTACAATGATTTTAGCGGTTGTTTGTATCTTTGCACTAATGTGTTATGGATATTGTATTTTTGTCTTTACCCCATTTCTACTTCCTTTCTTGCTCCTATAAAGCTTAATTGTGATACTTCTACTTTGACCCACATTATCTCCCTTTCAATTTAAATCACTGATTACAATAGTTGTAGATTTATTTTAGTGTTCTGAACATAGAGGAAGAAAATGAATTTTTATTTATCATATGAGATTAGACGGCCATGCTTAGATATGGTGGGAAAGCCACAAATAATCCCAAATACAAGAGGGATATCCTATAGTGATTATGTGGGAGGATTCATGTCACTTCCACAATTATGGTTGGCCTAATAATATATGAGAAACATCAAGAGGAGCAATGTCACATAATACCCTATCTGTGAAGGGCTTGATGTTGTAGGGAAGGTGGCACTATTGGCTGACATGGAGATCCCGTCCTTGGTGACGCCACTTGATGGTTTCCGTTGTGGGTGTGTTGTGGTCAGGAATCCTAGCCACTCACGACCTCTTCTGAGATGAGGTTCTTTTGATTCCCACTGTCAGCAATGAACTGCGGCGGGGAAACCTTTACCGACATCTCGGAATGGAAGAGGCACTATCCCTCCTCTGGATTTTATGGTTCCTTATTTTGGATCTTCATGGTGGTGACGATGGCGTTGGGCTCCACATCGATAATATGCTTCCCTTTGTCATTCCCCTTTTCAAGTTCTCATTCGGAGTCGGAGCATGCATCTGATTCATAAACCTTCAACTCTGCCACCAGTGACTACTTGGCCTAACACTCACTTGTGTTGTGAGCAGAGCTAATATGGAACTCATACCACTTCTCACTATCATTATTTGGCTTCATGGTGTTATTATTTATTTGTGTCTTTGGCGGGTTGTCTCAAGATGCCCTGCATTGTCTTTTTCCATTGTTCTGTGGTTCGGGTGCACCTTTCCCTTGCTTCTGATTTTCAGATCCAAAGTCTCACTTCTTCTGTTTGACATTTTTCTCAATCTTGGCAACATACCAGTATGTTGCACTAATTGAGGAGATGTTGACGAACACCATTGTGCTCATGGTATGGAATAAATTCGTCAGCTCATGGACATCTTGATACATTTGTTGCCGCAATGTATTCCATTTTCTGTATTTTTCCTCATAGCTCCTCCGGGGATAATATTTTTGCTTCAAGGAATTTCAAAAATAATTCCAACTTAGTGAAAATGAGAACAGAGAGGGTTCATCCTCACCCTTTTTCTCCCAATAGGTTTCTCACCAGTCCTTGACATGGGGTGCGGCTTTGAGGAGTGAAAAAGTAACACTTTCTCAGACAAAAAAGTATTGAACTGAGAAATATACTTCTAATAGATTCAACCATATATCTACGATGTCTACATCTATTTGGCCCTAAAATATGGGAATTTCGAATTTTAATTTTACCTTAAAATGATTTTCACCTCCAGAGTGGCTGCTGGAGGTAGATGCGTCACCGATTAGTAGCCGTTGAAGGATATGGAAAACTTTTTCCATCATCATGTTCCTGTTTTTATCGAGGGCCTCCTCGAGCAATATTTTTATGGGATCTCCTAATACCTCATCTTTATTTTCTTCCCCCATGTGTGTTCATCAGAGTTTACGAGGTTGATCTTGCAAAGGTTCAACAAGATAGATCCCTAACTCCTTAATTCGACCGAGTTGGGGACATGCAAAGAAGGCTTGAGAAAGAGCAGACTTCTCTGATACCACTGATCCAAATTTGTGCACTAGGACAATGAAATAAAAAAATATACATAAATGTAGAGATGCAGTAGAAATAAAACTTCATTTCATTAATAACAAATAAATGAAATATGTTGATAGACAGAATGGAAATAAACTAGCTAGGGCACCGATAAATTATCTGTAAGAAGATTGTGATGGCTACAGGCCACTAAACTGTGTTACAATGAGGCTCAAATGGCTATTTATTATTGAGGAACAATGAAAAATCCTCAACGTTCGAATAACTAACCCTAGGATATGAATCAATAAAACTATGGACCCTGTTTGGGTAAATTGCTACATCCACTTCCTGGGGACGTAACTTTGGCATATGATTTCTATTTGACGTGATCAATACCACATTAGAAATATCTATCCTAGGACTACAACATTGGACTAAGAAAAATCTAAGGAACTTCCATGTTGCTCCCTATTTTCCCAAAAAACTTTGCTTAGGCCCTCAAAACAACTCTGGAAGTTTAGGACCCGAAAAACTGCTAAAAATAGTGAATTGTGCTATAATTAAGGGAACTAAAAGCAATGAAAGAAACTATGGTGGGGGTCCAAGTGGAATAAAATGGTGGCCACCAATATCTACATGGATTAATGTGATGGTGAAGGATCTAACAATAATAGTAAATTAACAATAATAGTAAATTTTATTATGCATAGGTTTTTCTACCTTTATCTTTTCCTCCATGCTGATGCATCTTAATGGTTATTAGCTAGGATGGTCATGAGTCTTCAGTCCTTCACTTCTTATTTTTTAAGGCTACTTAGATTCATCCCCTTCTGAATTAATGAATATACAATATTCTCATTCACATATGAGCTTCTTTCCACCTAATTATTTGAATTTATGTCCATCATATTTTTATTCTTAGCATCATTGCTTTGGTTCTTTGACTTGAGCTCTAGATGTAGCTTCCAACACTTCTCATGTGAATTACCTTAAATTTTACAATGATTTTAGCGGTTTTTTGTATCTTTGCACTAATGTGTTATGGATATTATATTTTTGTCTTTCCCCCATTTATACTTCCTCTCTTGCTCCTATAAAGCTTAATTATGATACTTCTACTTTGACCCACATTATCTCCCTTTCATTTGGTGCATGTTCTCTTGGTATTGTTCCTATAGACAAACCTCATCATTGTTATGGGTTTAAAAATCTCTTACTTTTGCAGACAACTATTTAAACACCTCATATATTTCAGGAGAAATTCTTGGTTCTTTAGAGAGATACCCGAAATTATTTTCATCTTCCTAAATTTCATGTACTCTAATACTCTCAACGCTCGTCTTTGCTTGAAGTAATTCAACTAAAACCATTAGTCATCTAGATACCTGATAGGGTAGAAATTTGACATTATAAGAGTTTTTAAATCCTCCCACATAATCACTAGAGGATATCCCTCTATTATTAGGGATTATTTGTTGCTTTCCCATCATATCTAAGAATGGCCCTCTAATCTCATATGATAAATAAAAATTCTTGTCCTTCCTCTATGTTCGGAACACTAAAATAAATCTATAACTATTATAATCAGTGATTTAAATTGAAAGCATAAATCTCACCTTATATGGTTTGATGTATACCTTTGTTTCCATATTGAAGCTATGAATGCTTCATTACTCATGAGCTAAGTTGTTCCTTTTTTCATTCTTTCTTATATTTCCTCTTTGGTTCATCTCTATCCTCCAAATTCCCCTATGGTTTGGCCTCTATGTTTGAACATACATCCAACATGCTATCGAGAGCATCCTTAAGGAGATTCATGTTATGGTTGATATCTAAAGCCTCTTCCTCTACCCTTGAGAAAATCTCCTTTGACACATCTTGAGGGTTTTCAATATATATTTTTGGCCGTATGTGGGGTCTTAAAAGTTTCTACTTAAACCAATCTAGATCCCTTGAGAACTACAACAAAATACCCAAAGCTACCTACTCTGATACCAATATGATTCCTAAACTAACTTGCATATTGCACTGGATAGTTCATCACAATACATTTGTTAAAATTATACATAAAATATGAAATCTAAATTGACAAGTCATCTAGACTTCTAGATTTTCTAAGTTAAATTTTCTAGCATGCAATATATAAAATGTGGGAAATATAGAATAAACATAAACATGAACAACATCACTTCACTACTAGAAAAATAATTTTAGGGGAGCATTATCAACCTCCAAAAGTGGAATTAGGGAGGCCATTAGGGGTAGCTTTTTGTTGTGCTCAACTTAGTGTTCCTAAATTGAGGTCATAAATTATCAACCAGGGTTAGTAAACTGCTGAAGTGAGGTGCACTATATGTGCCTAGGTATCTGTTTCTCACTATGTTGTGTTTAGTGTTTTTATGATGTTTTTGGTTTTGTGATTTTATGTTAAGAAGGAAAAGAACTTAATGGTTAAAAAGAACAGTTGTTGGTCACACTAAAAATAGAGCAAAACCTATACTAATGAATAGAGAATGCAAAGTTTGATAATGACTCATAGCAAGAAAATAAATCACAACATGAACTCAATAACTCATAACATAAACTCATCCGATTCATTCATTATAAATATGTTGGAATAGCTTGAGAAAAGGACAAGTTTAGTGCAAATTAGGTTCTCCTAAGCAAACAACCATCTTACAATATTACAAAGAATCTCATCCATGGCTAAAATTTTATTGGAACACAATTGGAAAAAGATTATTTGTAGCACAATAATATTTCTACTCTGAATTAACTTGCAATGCTAAGGTTATTCCATTCTGCAACTCCATTTTTCACTACTAAGCCTTATTCAGAAGTTAGAAATTTTCTAAAGTAGTTTTTGGGAAAAAGGCTTATTTGTGAAATTGCAAAATATTGCAGAACAATCAAGGCCTTAAACTGATATCACTAACTCATTCTTGTCCATATGATGATTCATTAATAGAAATTCAGAACAAGATTAGTTTGTAAACAATGTAGGTCGTGAAGTCTAATTTTGACAGTTAATACAACTTAAAGAAAAATGGATAACACTGAACTAGAATGCAATTGATCAAACTTGAAACACAGTGATCACAACTAAATTAGAATGCTGTTAGCCTAACTTTGAAATACAGTGAACTGGAACTGAACTAGGATGTCACAAATCTATCTTAAAGTACAATGAACAGAGCTAAACTAGAGTGCCATTATGAAACTTGAAACACAGTGATAGAATTAAACTAGAGTGACATCTACCTTCAGAGTATTTCAACTAAACTAAAATGCAACTAATTCTATGAAATGTTTCAGCTCTGTCTTATTCGGAGTTAGTGGTTTTTTGGAATAATCTATAGAACAGGACTGGCTGCAACATGTTATGTAAATGAGCATGAAAGAATAAATTTCAAAAAAACACAAAAAAGCTATAAAACACCACATCTATGTCTCACCCAGGCTTACTGATATTTTGGAAGAGTTTATAAGAACAAGACTAGCTGTAAAAACTGATGTAATTGAGCACAAAATCATAAAGTTTAGAGAAATGCAACTAACTCCTAAATACTACAGTTATATCCCATCCAATATTAGTGGTATTTTGGAAGAGTTTGTAAGGATAAGACTAATTGTGGCATCCGCTACAAGTAAGCATAAAAACACAAAGTTCAGAAAATTGATTAAACTAGGAATGAAACAAGGCTAAGTTACTTATCTAAACCATATGAACAAAGCTTCTCAGGTAGTAGGGGCCCTCTACCACCATATTAGCACACAAATCTACTCAAGATTGACTCAGATATTGCAATAAGTGATGCTTATTTCATTAAAGGATAAATTCTTCAAAACAGAGTATTTACGGTCTTCTGAGATCTAGCAATAAAACATAAATCCAGCTGGTTGTTTCTCTGTATCCTGAGCCATACTTATAACAAAATTACATAACTGTCTTTGAGATAAAATAGGAATAATTTTCTTTCCCAAATAAAATCAAACTAGGACTCTGGTGGTGGCCTCGTACTATGATTAAGGACATCTGTACAGTCCTTGTCCTATTAGAAGTCTATCTCCTAGTTTTGGTTTCCCACATGCATAACCACCTGTAGACTCGAGCTCAGACTTCGTGGAGAGCAAGAAATGATGGGGGAGTGATGTGGAATACGACCATATGTGTTTTTCCTTGAGGTGACACCTGGAACCTGCGTAAACATGAAGATAGCTGCGGAATAGGCGACTGGCTACAGAATGACTGCGTTCTGTAGCCGAGTCTAGTCAAAAATTGCTACAATAAAAAAATCATGAAAACATAGCAAGTTAGTCATTATATACATTCTTAAAGTAATCCTAATCAATCCTATTGATCATTTAAGCCTGTAATTGATGAGGGACAAAGAAAATGAAGTGAAATGTGGTGGAAAAGAAGGACATCTTTGGGGCTCAACATACCCCCACTGTGAGGCTTTTGCATGTCCTCATGCAACTATTCCATGTACTCTGAGACCTCTGCTAGGAAATCTAAGCCTCTTCTTCTACTTTGCCTGATAGTCAGTGGTCTTCTGGGCTTCCTTATGACTAACTTGAATCTCAAATTTGTAAGTGCCCTGCTTAACCTTTTGTTTTTGCTCTTCAATCTTTCACTGGCCTTGTGCAACTTTTTCATTTGTAGAGACAGAGTGGTATTCATATCACCTTTGAGCTTAACCTGCTCCCTTAAAATTTCATTCTCATTCTTGATATGCCTATTGAGTACTTCTAACTCATATTTATCTCTTCTTAGCATATCAATTGCGGATTTTGGTGGACTAGGAGTTCTGTCTCTACTTTCTGAAGCTCTCTTCTCTAGTGTCTCAACATAATTATAAATTTCTTCTTGTGCTGGGTCTATTTCAGGAGCTCCTTCATTAAAATCCTCTTCATACTAATACTCAGGTGATCTAGCAGTAGGTGTTTCTTCATCCTCAATGTTAATGATTCCAATTTATCTAATCTCTTTTTTCTTTAGTATACCTCTAAGCCTATGGCTTCGTCTCGGTTGAGATGGCCCTTCTCCTCTGTCTTTGGCATATTTTCTTATTATTCTCTCCTTCTTAAGCTGCTTCTTAATTTGATCCAATTTCTCAGAAATCATCTCTTCACTGTCCTCTTATATTGATTCACCAGTTTTAGTTTCAACAGCTTTGGAAATTTCCTTTCTCCTGCTTCTTCTTATGGGTTTGCCTTTAGGTGGAGATTCCTTGGGTTCCTTAAAGTGATTCCTCACTAGAAACTCATCCCAATTATCTCCCATTTTTTCCAAATGATGTTGAATTAATATTTTGACTAAACCATGGTGATACAAGGTTGTTTCCAGAAATTGAACCCTCTTTTGTACATTTGAGGCCATTCTCTTTAAGCTATGAAGTAAGGAAAAGGGAAAATTGATTTCTTCTTCTAAGAAATGCATCATTAACCAAATATGATAAACATAGAGGGTACCAAATCTTCCTTCACAAGTTATAATTTTTTGCAAAATGAGCAACATGTTCCTCCATTTATTCTTCAGTGCTGAGCTAGGAATAGCTTTCTTGAAAATGGAAACATCCATACCTGGTGTTGAGTATTTACCTCCATGCCTCGTTATCAAATTCTCTATTTTTGAACCAACGTTCTCCTTTTCTGGGTAATTCCATTGCTTCTGCAATGAAAGCCTCTGTAATGGTGAATTCAATATCTCCTACTTCGACCTCTGCTCCATTTAAGGACCGTGCAAATTTTTTAGTCACCTCTTTGTGAAAACCATTGAATTTTTCTAAAAATTGCAACCATCGAGCCTGCTTTAGCATTTCTCTGATTTTTGGATAACCTTCCATGTACTTAGTTCCAACGGGTTCAGATCTTACTATCAGACCCATAGTTACCCTTCTCAACCTTCAAATTACTGCTCCTCTGCTCACGGTGAAAATGGCTGTGAAAGAGATGTTTTTTCTCCAAAGATGTTTCCTCTATTTTACAGACCTGAATGGCTAAGAATTGGCTACGGAAAGAAATGATATGGAGTGGTTATGAAATGAGTATAATGCGGTGAGGATGATTGATATGAGTTGAAAGCTATCAGGGAAGAAAAGACCACAGAGATATTTCGCGAGAAATTCAAAATCATCATTAAATACTTTGGCCTAGTGACATTACTGATTAAATCACTTCAGTACTTTAATCGTTAAGTTTTAAATGATGATCGGATATGGAAAGATGGAGGGGATTTTGTCCAAATTTTTTATGATATGGTTGATAGGCATGATCAACACGAGTAATTAAAATAACCTTTTTGAATCATAGATGACTTAACTATGGTAAAGTTTCATGATCTGTCATTATAATAATTTCATAACTTTTACCTTTGCCTTTCCTTTGATTTTCTTTTTTCTTTTTGATATGCCTTGTCCTCCTTTGGAAAATCATCGATCTTTAGTCCTCATAACTCCTTTTATTTTTCTTTTTGTCTTGGATATGCGGGATCAATTTGCTGCTCAATCAAGTGATTACTGGATAGTACCTTCAAGATCTATGGCTGCAGAATGTCTAACTGGCTACAGAATGTCTGCCTGGCTGCAGAATTTCTGACTGATTGTAGAATGTACCTGTAGAAGTCTTAAAACATGGAATGGAAAGGTTTGAAGCATGAATGGAATGTTTGTAAGAACTGAGTTAAAAATATATAATGAAGTATGGTGTGATGGAGTAGAAGTGAAGTGAATAATAAAATGAATCACAATTATGAAGTGGAGTGAAGTATGGAAAATGACTTGCAACTTATGATCTGTATTATTCAATTGCAGAAAGAAATCACTCTTAAAACTCTGATCTGTATTATATATATATATATATATATATATATATATATATTATTTTTATTTTATTTTTCTTTTATGCTTCTGAATTCAGAAAATTCAACTAAGTTGATGAAGAAGAAAAATTCTTCTTCATTAACTTCACATCACTGCTTTCCTGAAATCTCTTGACAAATTCTTCTCTTGAAAGTGGCTTATGATACAGCTTCAATCTATATGACCATTTACAACAAAAGTGACCTCTTCTTCATCTATTGTCCTGATTTTTATTGCTCCATTGTAAAAAATTCTTATAATTTCATATGGCCCAAGCCAATGTGTTTGGAATTTACCTTGAAAATCCTTGAACTTTGAATCAAAAAAGAGAGCCTAGTTATCTTCTTTGAACTTCTTTTCCTTGATGTACTTGTCATGCCATCTAGTCCTTTGTTGTTGGACTATACCTGTTTTCTGAACTGCATCTTGTCTGATCTCATCCAATTCATTAATCTGCTCCAATCTGTGCTTTTGTGCCTCTCTTAGATCAAGTCCTAGCTGAACTGCCATTTTGAAAGTTTGAATCTGGAACTCTATAGGAAAAAAAACTTTCTTTCCATAAATAATTTCATAAGGAGTATGGCCTGTTGTGCTCCTCCATGTAGTTCTATAGGCCCACAAGGCTTTAGGAAGCCTATCTGCCCAATCTCTTCCATGCAAATGGAAAATATTTGCTAGGATCCCTTCAATGACCTTATTAGTAGATTCCACTTGACCATTTGCTTCTGGATGATAGGGAGTAGATTTTCTGTGTATAATTTTGTACCTCTCCGTCATTTGTTCCACTATCTTTGATGTAAATTGAGCTCCTTGATCTGTAAAAATTTCCCTTGGGACACCAAAACGAGTAAAAATATCCTCAAAAAGAAAATTAACTACAGATGCTTCAGTAGCAGAAAGTAATGGCTTGGCCTCTACCCATTTGGTAACATAATCAGTGCAAACTAATATATATTTTTTTTGTCTTGATGGAGGACTAATAGGTCCTACAAAATCTAAAGCCCATTTTTCAAAAGGTTCAATATGTACCTGAGGCTGCAATGGCATCTCACCTGAAGGAGAAGGTTTCCCTACCCTTTGGCAACTGTCACACCTTTTGACATACTCTTTAGCATCTTTCAAAAGGGATGGCCAATAATATCCTAAATTAAGGATATTATAAGTTGTTCTTTTATCAAAAAAGTGTCCGCCACAAGGTTCATCATGACATGCTTTGAGGATCTTAGGCATCTCATCTTCCCGAACACATCTCCTAATGATAAAATCTGGACCTATTTTGTATAACTCATTAGCAACCCATGAATATTTTGCACTGTCATAAATGATATTTCTTTTGTCTCTTGCATTCATTATTGAAGGAAATTTCCCTGAAACTAAATAATTAGCAATGTCAACAAACCAAGGAGTTTGAGTAGAAATTGCAAAAAGATATTCATCAGGAAATTGATCTTCAACTGGGGTATTGTCTTGGATGTTTTGGAGTCTAGATAGGAAATCAGCTATTGTGTTTTGTTTTCCAGGCCTATCTAGAATGGTAATGTTGAATTCTTGTAAAATCAATAACCATCTTATGACTCTGCCATTAGTAATTGATTTGTTCATTAAATATCTAATTGCAGAGTGATCTGTGTGAACAAAAGTTTCATAGCTTGTTATATAGTGTCTGAATTTGTTTATGGCATGAACAACAGCTAAAAACTCTTTTTCAGTTACAGTATAGTTTAACTCTGAAGGAGTCAAATTTTTACTGGTATAGTAGATGGCATAAGGAATCATGTCTTTTTGTCCCAATACTGCTCCTAGAGCTGTATCTGAGGCATCTGTTGAAATATGAAAAGGTAACTTCCAGTTAGGTCCCCTTAAAATAGGTGCTTCAGAGATTTTTGTTTTCAGGGTCTCAAAGGCTAACTGGCAATCAGGATTCCACTTGAATTCATAGTCTTTGGTAAGTAATTTGAAAAGTGGAGATGCTATCTTTGTGAATTTTTATATAAACCTTCGATAATATCCTATGAATCCTAGAAAACTCCTAAGATCTTTTTGACAACTTGGAATAGATAAGTTAGAGATGACTTCAACTTTTGACTCATCAACTCTAATCCCATCCCCTGAAATGTGATGTCCTAAAACAATTCCTTCAGTAAACATCATAAAACACTTCTCATGAATAAGTGAAAGATTTTCTTCTTTACATCTCTTTAAAACTTTTTCCAAGTTTGTTAAGGCTTCTTTAAATGTGTTTCCATAAACTGTGAAATCATCCATATATACCTCTACAAAATCATGTATTATATCTGAAAAGATTCCTAGTACTTCCCTTTGAAATGTTGCAGGTGCATTGCATAGTCCAAATGGAAATACTCAGTAAGCATAGGTTCCCCAAGGAAAGGTAAATGTGGTTTTGCCTTCATCTTCAACTGCTACCTAAATTTGGTTATAACCACTAAGCCCATCTAGAAATGAAAAGTACTTTTTTCTAGCTAATGTATGTAACACCTGATCTATGAAAGGTAAGGGAAAATGATCTTTAAGAGTAGCTTTGTTTAATTCCCAGTAGTCAATACATACCCTCCATTTACCATTTTTCTTTGGCACAATTACCAAAGGAGAAACCCACTGACTATCTAAAATGGGATAGATAAAGTTAACATTTAACAATTTCTGCAATTATTCCTTAACAATCTCCCTAAGATTTGGATTCATCCGTCTTTGAGGTTGTCTAATTGGTTTACAATTTTCCTCTATATAGATGTGATGAGTGCAAGTCTTGGGGCTTATCCCTTTCATGTTAGTGTACTCCCATGCATATGCAGAAGAATGTCTCTGTAAGATTTTGACTAGCTCTTCTTGTTGAGATTTTTCTAGGTTCTTGTTTATGTTTAAAGTTTTGCCTGGAAATATCTCACTTGTAGAGCTGCCAAATTTATCCATAGAATGAAGAGACATCTGTCTTGATGATAAAAAATCAATGTTGGATTCTTCTTGAAATTGTTCATGTTTGTATTCCGAAGAGGATTCAAAGTTTTCTAAAGTATTCAGAATTTGACTATCTTCACTAATTTCTGAAATTGTGAAGGGAGGTTGTAAGTCTTCTTCATCCTCTATCCATTGAGTATCATCTAAATCTGTAATTGTCCTTGTTGGAGGATACAAAGTGAATTTCTTAGTTGAACTACCATCAGAGATATACATATCACCTGATCTACAACTAATGAAAGCATCAGCTGTAGCTAACCAAGGTCTTCCTAATATAATAGGATGCCCTCCTAGATTATTCTTAGGAGTTAGGATCATAAAATCCACAGGATACTCCCAAGAATCTAGGGACACTGGAATGTCTTCTATTACTCCATCAGGTTTGATCACAGATCTGTCTGCTAATTGTAATAATGTGGGTGTAAAAAGAAGATTAGGAAGTTTTAGTTTATCCATGATTTGTCTACTCATGATATTGATTGTTGCTCCTAAATCAATAAGTGTGTTTTGGATCTCAATTCCAATGATGTGAATTTTAACAACTGGATTTCCTGGGTCTAGATACTTTGGAATAGCCATCTTACCCATCATGATATCTGCTATTTTTCCTGCCAGTTGAATTTTTTATTATCTCTCTTATTCTTTTCCCTGTTTTCTTCATGCTCAACTCCTTTATTGTCTTTGTTAAGATTGGAATTTCCTTGATGGCTTGTAATAATGGGATCTTAATAAAAACATTTCTGAGCTCATCTAGGAAATCATAATTAGGCACCATAATTTGTTTCTCTACACCCCTATCAATTTGTAATCTTTCTGGAAAAGGAGGTGTAGAAGTGGATGTTGATGGTCGCTCTAATATAGGAGTTGAAATTATTGGTTCTTTTTGTTTTGATTTTTCAATGTTTGAGTCTTGGAAAGTTGTGTTCTATTCAAGAATTTTATTTACCTTGGGTAAGATCGATGGAGTGCTTGACTCGATAGTGCGGACACACCCCTACTGAGGAGGTGATGATATTCTCATACTCCTCCATGAACTTTTCCATATATTTTTTCCTAGTGGATGAGCCTTGTGTGGATGTTGTGACCACAATATTCTTCTTTCCCTAAGGGCAGATCATCAAGAAAACAATTTTTCTGGTTTTTGAAATGAGCATAATACATTGTTTTGCAGGAACAAAAGAGATGGCAGTAGGTGGTGCTACCTTTGCTACCATGTACAACTTATTTCCAAAAGTAATAATAAAAACACGAGGTTGTGACTCATACACATCATGTCACTTCCACAATTATTGTTGGGGTAGTAATATATGAGAAACATCAAGAGGACCAATGTCACATAATACCTTATTCGTAAAGGGCTTGATGTTGTAGGGAAGGTGGCCCTGCTGGTTGACGTCGAGATCTCGTCCTTCGTGAAGCCGCTCGATGGTTTTGGTTGTGGGTGTGTTGTGGTCAGGAATCCTAGCGACTCACAACCTCTACTGAGATGAGGTTCTTTTGACTCCCACTTTCAGCAATGAACTGTAGTGGGGAACCCTTTAGCCACATCTGGGAATGGAAGAGGTGCTCTCCCTCCTCTGGATTTTATGGTTCCTTCCTCTTGATCTTTGTGGTGGTGGCAATGGCTTTGGGCTCCACATAGATAATACACTTCCCTTTGTCATTCCCCTTTTCAGGTTTTGATTCGGAGTTGGAGCATGCATCTAATTCAGAAACCTTCAACTCGGCCACCAGTGACTACTTGGCCTGACACTCACTCTTTTTGTGAGCAGAGCTATTATGGAACTCATACCACTTCTCGCTATCGTTCTTTGGCTTCATGGTGTTATTATTTCTTTTCATCTTTGGCGGGTTTTCTCGAGATGCCCTGAATTGTCTTTGTCCTTTGTTCTGTGGTTCAGGGGCACCTTTCCCTTGCTTCTGATTTTCAAATCCAAAGTCTCACTTCTTCTCTTTGACATTTTTCTCAATCTTGGCAGCATACCAGTATGCCGCACTAAGCGAGGAGATGTCGAGGAACACCAATTCCTCTTGAATACATATGTGCAGATAATTGTCGTACTTCAGTACCAAATGTTTCTATGAATATAATATACTCAACATTCTGCTCATGGTATGGAATAAATTCGTCAGCTCATGGAAATATTGATCCCTTTATTGCTGCAATGTATTCCATTGTATGTATTTTTCCTCATAGCTCCTCATGGGATAATATTTTTCCTTGATGGCATCTCGAAACAAATTCTGAGTTAGTGCAAACAAGAACAGACAGGGTTCCTCCTCACCCTTTTTCTTCGAGTAGGTTTCTCACCAGTCCTTGACATGGGGGGCGGCTTTGAGGAGTGCAAAAGTAATACTTTCTTAGACAAAAAAGTATTGAACTAAGAAATATCCTTCTAATAGATTCAACCATCTATCTACGAAGTCTACATCTATTTGGCCCTCAAATATGGGAATGTCGAATTTTAATTGTAACTTAAAAGGATTTGCACCTCCATAGTGGCTACGGGATGTAGATGCGTCACCGGTGGCTAGCCATTGAAGGATATGGGAAAATGTTTCCATCATCATGTTCCTATTTTTCTTGAGGGCCTCCTCAAGCAATATTTTGATAGGATCTCTTCATCCCTCATCTTTATTTTCTCCCCCATGTGTGGTCATTGGGGTTTACAAGGCTGATCTTGCAAAGGTTCAACCAAATAGATCCGTAACTCCTTATATCTCGACCGCGTTAGGGACATGCAAAGAAGGATTGAGAAAGAGCAGACTTCTCTGATACCACTGATCCAGATTTATGCACTAAGACAATGAAATACAAAAATACATATAAATGTAGAGATGCAGCAGAAATAAAACTTTATTTCATTAATAACAAATAAATGAAATATTCTTACAAACATAATGGAAATAAGCTAGCTAGGGCACTGGTAACTTATCTCTAAGAATATTGTGGCAGCTATAGGCCACTGAAATGTGTTACAATGAGGCTCAAATTGTTATTTATTATTGAGGAACAATGAAAAATCCTTAACATTCAAATAACTAACCCTACGATATGAATCACTAAAACTATGGACCCTGTTTGGGTAAATTGGTACATCAACATCCCGGGGACGTAACTTTGGAATATGATATCTATTTGACGCGATCAATACCACATTAGAAATATCTATCCTAGGACTACAACATTGGATTAAGGAAAATCTAAGGAACTTCCATGTTCCTCCCTATTTTCCCAAAAAACTTTGTTTAGGCCCTCAAAACATCTTCGGAAGTTTAGGACCCGAAAAACGGCTAAAAATAGTGAATTGTGCTATAACTAAGGAAACTGAAAAAAATGAAAGAAACGATGGTGCGGGTCCAAGTGGAATAGAAGGGCGGCCACTAATATCTACGTGGATCAATGTGATGGTGAAGGATCTCCATCATTGATGGTTCATAGTAGATGGCTCTTCACACAAATATTGCATCGCACATGTACGTATAGGGACTTCAAAACATAACTCTACATACATCAAGTGGAACTACATCTAATTCTACTTCATCAATAAAATTAAGAATAATAGTAAATTTTACTATGCATAGGTTTTTCTACCATTATCTTTTCCTCCATGTTGACTCATCCTAATGGTTATTAGCTAGGATGGCCATGAGTTTTCAGTCCCAATTTTGGAACTAGATTTATTTCTAGGAGATTGTCCTATGATTAGGAGTCGAATGGAGCATCATTTTTTGTCTTCTTGACTTGTGGCTTTATATGGAAGAGTATGGTCATTTCCTTCACTTCTTATGTTTTAAGGCTACTTATATTCATCCCCTTCTATATTAATGAATATACAATCTTCTCATCCACATATGAGCTTCTTTCCACCTAATTATTTGAATATATCGCTATCATATTTTTATTCTTAGCGTTATTGCTTTGGTTCTTTGACTTGAGCTCTAGATGTAGCTTCCAACACTTCTCATGTGAATTACCTTCAATTTACAGTGATTTTAGTGGTTGTTTGTATCTTTGCACTAATGTGTTATGGATATTTTATTTTTGTCTTTCCCCCATTTCTACTTCCTCTCTTGCTCCTATAAAGCTTAATTGTGATACTTCTACTTTGACCCACATTATCTCCCTTTCATTAGGTGCATGTTCTCTTGGTATTGTTCCTGTAGACAAGCCTCATCATTCTTATGGGTTTAAACATGTCTTACTTTTGGAGACAACTATTTAAACCCCTCATATACATGAGGAGAAATTATTTTTCCTTTGGAGAGATACCCAAAATTATTTTCATCTTCCTAAATTTCATGTACTCTAATACTCTCAACATTCTTCCTTGCTTGAAGTAATTCAACTAAAACCATTAGTCATCTAGATACTTGATAGGGTAGAAATTTGACTTTATAAGAGTTTTGAAATCCTCCCACATAATCACTAGAGGATATCCCTCTAGTATTAGGGCTTATTTGTGGCTTTCCCGTCATATCTAATCATGGCCCTATAATCTCATATGATAGATAAAAATTCATGTCCTTCCTCTACATTCAGAACACTAAAATAAATCTATAATTATTTTAATTAGTGATTTAAATTGAAAGCATCAATCTCACCTTATATGGTTTGATGTATAACTTTGTTTCCATATTGAAGCTTTGAATGCTTCATGACTCATGAGCTAGGTTGTTCCCTTTTGCATTATTTCTTATATTTCCTCTTTGGTTCATCTCTATCCTCCAATTTCTCCTATGGTTTGGCCTCTATGTTTGAACATACATCCAACATGTTACCGAGAGCATCCATAAGGAGATTCATGTTATGGTTGATATCTAAAGCCTATTCTTCTACCGTTGAGAAAATCCCCTTTGACACATATCAAGGGTTTTGAATATTTTTTCTTGGCCATATCTGGGGTTTTAAAACTTTCTACTTAAACCAATCTATATCCCTTGAAAACTACAACAAAATACCCAAAGCTACCTACTCTAATACCAATATGATTCCTACAGTAACTTGCATATTGCACTGAATAATAGAATACATTTCCTAAAATTATACATAAAATATGAAATATAAATTGACAAGGCTATCTAGACTTCTGGATTTACTAAGTTAAATTTTCTAGCATGCAATATATAAAATGTGGGAAATATAGAATAAACATAAACATAAACAACATCACTTCACTACTAGAAAAAATAATTTTAGGGGAGCATTATCAACCTCCAAAATTGGAATTAGGGAGGCCATTAGGGGTAGCTTTTGATATCCTCTTTAAGAGATATGAACCACCCACAAAAGTTACCTCCCCTTCTCTCTACCCCTCTATCTCCCACCCTCTCTCCCTCCCCTCCCTCTTCCCTATCTCTCCCTCTCCCTCTCTCAGCTTTTGTATATCTCTCTCTCTCCCACCTCCATCTCTCCATCTCCCCCCTTATATATATCCTTCTCCCACTCTCTCCCCTTCCCTCCCTTCCTCTCTCTCTCTCACATAGCCCGCCTCCCTCTCTCTCTCTCTCTCCATCCATACCTCTCTCTCTCTCTCTCTCTCTCTCCAAATCCATTTCCCATTCCCTCCCACTTCTCTCCTCTCTCCCTCCCCCTCCCTCTCTCTCCTCCTGCCTCTCCCTCTCCTCCCCCTACCCTTCCCCCTACTCTCTCTCTCTCTCTCTCTCTCTCTCTCACACACACACACACACACACACACAACCATACACACACTCGCTCTCTCCCTCTCTCTCACCACTCTCCCCCCCTCTCTCTCTCTCTCTCTCTCTCTCTCTCTCTCTCTCTATTTTCCTACACTCATCTTTCCATCTCTATCCTGCTCTCCCCCCTCCCCATCGCCCTCCCTCTCCATATCCCCTTCTCCCTCTCCCACACTCTCTCTTTCCCTATTCCCCTCTCCCTCTCCCTCTCTCTCTTTCTCTCTCACACTCTCACTTTCAATATCCCCCTCCCCCTCTCATACTCTGTTCCCCTACCATATCCATCCTCTTTCTCTCTCTCTCTCTCCCCCTCCCCCTCCCCCTCCCCCTCCCCTTCAACCGCCCTTCCCCACCCTCTCTCTCTCTCTCTCTTGCCCCACTCCTCTCTCATTACCCCACTCTTCCCCTCTCCCCCTCCCTCGCTCCATGCCCCCTCCCTCTCTCCCTCTCCCCCTCTTGTTGTCTCTATCGTTCTCTCCCCCCTATATTTCTCCCATTCCTACCCCTATCTCTCTCCCTCTCCCTCTCTCTCTCTCCTTCTCCCACTCCCCCTCTCTCTCTTCTTCTCCCTCTCTCTCTCCCCATCTCCCCCTCCCTCCCCCTCTCTATCTCTCCATCTCCACCTCCCTCTCTCTCTCTCTCTCTCAGTGTCACTCTCTCCCCTTCCCCTTCAACTGCCTTCTCCCCACCCTCCACCTCTCCCTATCACTATCCCTCTGCGCTCCCTTTATCTCTCTCCCCCCTAGTCCGCTCTCTTTACACTCCTCCCTCTTTCCCCCTATCTCACTCCACCCCCCCTATCTCTCTTCCTCTCCCCCTCCCCCTATCTCTACCACTCTCTCCCCCCCCCCCAATCTTTCTCCCATTCCTCCCCTATCTCTCTCCCTCTCCCTATCTCTCCCCTTCTCCCTCTCTCTCTCCCTCTCTCTCCCTGCATCTCTCTCTCATTCTCCCCCTCCCTACTCATCTCTCTCTCCATATCTCTCCCTCCCTCCCCATCTTCATCCCTTTCTCCCCCTGCCTCCCTCTTTGTTCTGCCTCCAATATCTCTCTCTCTCTCTCTCTCTCTCTCTCTCTCTCTCTCTCTCAGACTCTCTCTCTCTTTCCCTCTCTATCTCTCTCTCTCTCCTCCCACCCTCATCTCTCCACATCTCTCCCCTTCCCCCTCGCCCTCCCACTCCCGATGCCCACTCACCCTCTCCCACCCTCTCTCTCTCTCTCTCTCTATATATATATATATATATATATATATATATCCACCCCTATTTCTTTCCCCCTCTCCCCATCTCTCGCTCAACCTCCCTCTCTCTCTCCCTCTCCCCCTCCCCCTACCCCTCTCTCTACCACTCTTGCCTCCCTCTATCTTTCTCCCCCACATGCCCCTATCTGTCTCCCTCTCACTCTCTCTCCCATTATCCCTCTCTCTTTCTCTCTCTCTCTCCCCACCCCTCCCCATATCTCTCTCTCTCTCCATCTCCCCCTCCTTCCCCATCTCTCTGTCCCCCTCTGTCCCTCTCTCCCCCTCTCTCCCCCTTGAATCTCTCTCTCTCCCCCTTGCCTCTCCCTCTCTCGTCCCTTGTCACTCTCTCTCCTTATCTCACTGTCTCCCCTTCCCTCCCTTCCTCTCTCTATCTCCAACTCCCTCTCTCCCTCTCTCTCTCCCTTCTCTCTCTCTCCCTCTTTCTCTCCCTCACTTCACCTCCATTTCCCTTCCCCTCCCACTTGTTCCCTCTCCTCTTCGCCCACCCTCTCTCTCCTCCTGCCTCTCCCTCCACTCCCCCTCCAACTAATATATTTGTCTTTCTCTCTCTCTCTCTCTCTCTTCCCACCCTCCTCTCTCCATCTCTCTCCCTCTACCCCCTCTCCACATTGCCTTCCCTCTCCTGATCTCCCTCTCTCTCTCTCTCTCTCTCTCTCTCTCTCTCTCCCACTCTAACTTTCACACTCACCCTCCCATATCCATGTCGCTCACCCTCTCCCTCTCTCTCTCTCTCTCCCCCCACCATCCCTCCTCTCTCTCACTCCCTTCCCCTCCACTTAAAACACTATATCTTCCCCTTGACCTCTCCCTCTCCCCCTCCCTCTACCTCATTTCTCTCTCTCTCCCTCTCTCTCTCTCTCTCTCACTAACCCCAATCCTCTCTCTTCCCCTCCCCCTCTCCCCCTCTCACACTCTAACCCCCATCTCTCTCTCCCCTTCCTCCTCCCCCTGTCTCTACCACTCTCTCCCCCATATTTTTCTCCCCTGTCGCCCCCTATATCTCTCCCTCTACCTCTCTCTCCCTTTCTCCCTCTATCTCGCCTTCTATCTACACCCCTCTCTCTCTATCACCCCCCTCCCTCCTCATCTCTCTCTCTATCCCCCCCCTCCCTCCTCATCTCTCTACCTCCCTTTCCCTTTCCCTCCAACTTCCCCCCTCTCTCCGTCCCCCTCCCTCTCTCTCCTCCTCCCTCTCCCTCCACCACACCTCCCCCCTACTCTCTCTCTCTATCTCGCTCTCTCTCTCTCTCTCTCTCTCTCTCTCTCTCTCTCTCTCTCTCCTCCATCCCCTCTCTCTCTACTCGTCCCCCTCCCCCATTATCTACCGCTCTCTCCCCCCTATCTTTCTCCCTTGCCTCCCCCTATCTCTCTCCCTCCCCCTCTCTCTCTCCCTCTATCTACCCCCCTCTCTAAATATTTCCCCGCTCCCTCCCCATCTCTCTCTCTCTCTCTATCTCCTCCTCCCTCCTCATCTCTCTCTCTCTACCTCCATTTCTGTTTCTCTCCCACTTTTGCCCCTCTCTCTCCCCCTCCCACTCTCTCCTCCTACCTCTCCCTCCACTGCCCCTCCCCCTACTATTACTCTCTCTCTCTCTCTCACGCAGCCTCCCCCTCCCTTTCTCTCTCTCCCCTCATCACTCTCTCCCTCTCCCCCCTCCCAATTTCCCCCTCTCACCTTCCCCCTCCCTCTCTCTCCTCCTACCTCTCCCTCAACTACCCCTCTGCCCTACTCTCTCTCTCTCTCTCTCTCTCTCTCTCTCACACACACACACACAGACTCACTCCCTTCCCCTCTCTCCCCCCCTCCCTCCCCCTCTCTTCTCCCTCGCCTCTCTCGCTCGCTCTATATATATATATATATCTCTCCTCCTCCACCCTCTTCTCTCCATATCTCTAACGCTCTCTCCCTCCCCTTCCCTCCCCTCCTAAACCCCCCTCCCTCTCTAACACTCTCTCCTTCCCTCTTCCCCTCTCCCTCTTCCTCTCTCTCTCTCTCTCTCTCACTCTCACTCCCCGGTCCCCCTCCCTATCTCTCTCTCTCCCTCTCTCTCTCTCTCTGTCCCCATCCCCTTCAACTTCCCTATCCCCCCCTCTCCCTCTCCCTCTCCCTCGCCCTTTGTCCCCTTGCTCTCTTTCTCTCTCTCGCTCCCCACCCCTCTCTCTTCCGCCCCTCTTGATCCACTCCCCCTCTCACTCTGCCTCCCACTCCTGCTCTATCTACCACTCTCTCCCCCCAAATATTTCTCCCATTCCTCCCCCTATTTCTCTCTCTCTCTCCCCCCCCCTCGCCCCTCCCTCTACCTCCCCCTCCCTCCCCATATCTCTCTCCCTCTCTCTCCCTCTCTCCCCCTTGCCTCTTTCTCTCTCTATCTCTCACCCTGCATCCCCTTCCCCTTCCCTCCCTTCCCCCTACCCCCCCTCCCTCCCCCTCCTCTCTCTCTCTCCCTACCCTCCCCACTTCTCTCTCTCTCCCTCTCCCTCTCCCCTTCCTCCATCTTCATATTTCTCTCTCTCCCCCTCCTCTCTCTCTATCTCCCACCCCTCACTCATATTATCCCTCTCTCTCATTATCACCCTCATATCATCTAAGAACTTAAAGCATGTCATTTAACAAACAAAAACATAATTATCATTATCATAACCATATCATTTAAAAAATACTATCCACATCACATAACAAACAAAAACATGTTATCAATTAGAAATCAACAATCATCAAATTATGTAAGAAACATAATCATTATATGATCTTACAAATAATAAAACAAATACATACATAAACATATACAAATTAAACTTGCAAAAATTGTCAACATAATATTACCGTTCAATGCAATCATATCATCTAATTAGGAAACAGACAACCATCATATCACATAAAAAAACAAAAATTTCTTTCATTTAAGAAAACACCTAAAATACACCAACATATACCTATCATTATAAACAAAAAACTTCTATACATAAATATCAATGTTGTGTCATCTAAAAAATATAATATATTTTTAAAAATTACAACTTATGGGTACATTTAAAAAAAAAACTTTTTTTAAAGCATCTTTTCACATTTGAATAAACAAATACATATACTTCACATATCATATATAAATAAAACAATTCTACTAATAAAACAATTTAAACTATTTTATATCATGCAATTTTCAAATGATAAATAATTACATATAATAAAAGAATACAAAGATATCCTTTCACATTATAAACCATCACATATAAATCAAAAAATTCAATTCAAACAAATATTCCTTTCTTTATTATATAATTTCAATTAATAAGTGATTATACAAATACAAATCTAACTAAACAATTCAAATATAATAATTAACTAAAAAAATTCATGCACTAATAACAATATAAATATAAATCATATAAATCCAATATTATGTAATATAGAACAATAAATTTAATTATATGATATTAATTTAATTTTATATAAATATTTATTGAATAACCTAGATATTTAAAATAACATAATCAAATATTTAAAAAAGATAAGATAAAACATGAAATTTATTGAATGTAAACAATAATTTATACACAAATTTAAATGAGTAATGATACGGGAGTTCAAAATTAA